>JAVQJG010271440.1:0-10677 GCA_036024015.1 Craterocephalus amniculus
GTTCTTTTTTGTGTTGCTGGTGAATAATTGTACTAGAGAACAGCATGTTGGAGAATAAATACTCAAACATTGAGCAGTTCTACATGTGCATTCAGAAGTTTGGAGTCACATTAAGGTTATAGTGAATTTCAGTTTTATTCTGAGGTAATATGTTAAGTTGAAAAATCTGAACCGTATATCGTGTACCATATATGTATACTAGCCCATGGCCTCCCTCCCTCTGTGTAGTTTTAGGATGCTGGGTCTGACTTTACCACTCCTTAACGCTGTTCTGAGATCTTGCTTTCTGTTCCCGAACAATTAGAAGCTGCTTTTAGTTTTAATGCACCCTCCATTAAGAAAAGCCTCCTGCACAGCTGCATGTCAGCTGGATCCTGGATCTGGCTCCTCTCATATCACTTCATAAAACTTGTCTTTTAACAGCTGCATTTAATTAGTTTGTAATGTTTTTATTCTGCTTTAACTTGTCCCATATTTTGCTTTTAGATCTGTTTTAATATTCTCACTGGGTTCCTTTAGTCTATGACCTGCCAGCATGGAGATCTGCTTTTAATGTTTCTGCACTAATCCTACTGTATGTTGATTCCAGAGGTGTAAAAAGTATATGCAATCATTTCTCAAGTAGAAGTATAAATACTAGGTTATAAAAATAATTTTGTACAAGTTGAAGTAACAATTCAAGCTTTTTACCCAAGTATAAAAGTATCGGCTTTAAAACTACTTAAAGTATAAAAGTAAAAGTAAATTTAGAAAAAAAATAACATGGACAATAAGCTTTTGTCAAAACATAAATATTAAAATGTTCATGTTGAAAATGTGGGATACAAGAAGAAGCTTCCTGTGCTTGAGTCTCTGCAGCAGCTCCATGTGTCTGCTACGTCTCTGCTGGACCGTGGAGCTGTTGGTGTGCTACCCTGACGTGATGGCCACCACGTTCCTCTGCCTCCAGCTCTAAATAAAGTTTGACAGATTGAGTCAATAAAAACAAATGCATTTTATTAAGAGATTAGTCGGGGCTTTTTAATTGTCCAGGAACAAACATGTCAACACGTTTAGATGCACAGTGGTTGATGCTCCCAGACACAATGAAACATCCTGAGGATTGAAAACACACCACCAGTTTTCTCCAGAGTTGCCCCAATATCCTTTTATGCTTTCTGTTTAAAAAAGGAAATGTGTGAACTGAGAATGATTTTCATTAAACTCCTGTCAAGTTGAGCTTATTAAACATTTTCACATTAAAATATAACAAGTCTAAGTTATGTACAATAAAAAAGTTCCTGAAAAACGTATAAGTAAGAA
This sequence comes from Craterocephalus amniculus, assembly GCA_036024015.1. Lineage (NCBI taxonomy): Eukaryota > Metazoa > Chordata > Actinopteri > Atheriniformes > Atherinidae > Craterocephalus > Craterocephalus amniculus. The sequence goes on from JAVQJG010271440.1 coordinate 1,303, forward strand.
TTTAACCGTCAATATTTCTAGGCTCTACATGATCTCTATATGATGTATGAGGAGTATATATAAGCTACTGTATGATACATTATACACATCAGGCTCAACATCTGCCCAGGTTTCAGCATCCCTGCGTTGGAAGAAATGGGGATTCATGGATGGATGTTCAGCATCGTGGGCCAGCAGGAGGCAGTCTTGTTTAGCAGGAGATGATGAGAGACTGCTGACTCGGTGTCCTCTCCACTGGACAGAATCTCACAAGCAGCCAGTTCGTGGTAGAGCGCGTTCAGCAGCTCCAAAATGTGGGCTTTACCTGAGGAAAAACAGCAGATGTGACCTCGGTAGGAATCAAGTTACACACGACCCAACCAGAACTTCTCATTCTCTGCCCTGGGTAACTGTAAATTGTCTCAGACGCATTTTACAACACCTGTATTTATTTTATAGGAGGTGCGAGATCCACTAACCGTGCTGTGGGTCGCTGCCAGACTCCAAAGTGCTGAGCAAGATTTTCCCCAGAGACCTCCGTGAGACGTTCTGAAACAAGAGGCAGCTATTCTCAGCCGGCTATCATGTGATTAACGGGCACTTTGAAGGGAAAACTAACCACAGAAGCCTTCACACATGTGCCACCAGTCATATTCATTAGCTCACTCAAAATAAAATATAGACACAAACTGTCGTTTAAGACTTTCGGAGACTTTTTGTTTGCTTTTTATCCTTTAAATCCCAGTCACCATGGCAACACGATGTTTTCAAGACTTTTATGAGGCTAAAATGATGTAAAATTAATGTATCAACAGATATAGCTACATAAAGGCCGACCAGGAAGACAAAAAAAAACTGAATTTATTTCCAAAAAAAAGTCTGAGGAAATTACACAGATAAACAGTGACCAAGCCCTTACTCATCTGCACATCACATCATTGGCACTAAAACAAAACGCACACCAGAAACTATTTACACATTTACACTTTTTCTTCATTTACAGTTATCTATATAGTTATATATAGTTATTTCTACAGTTATCTATGCCACTATTTACCTCCTATCCTCACAAAACCGTCTACAGCTCAGCTTCCTGCCTTTATTCCAGCCACCATTATTTTCCTTCTTTTCAGACACACAGAGAACTTTCTGCTCACATGTTGATCTTTGGCTGCTCCTGATTGGACATTACCCTCAATTTGAGCTCTCTGATTGGTTGAAAGTTCATAGAAAGTGTCTTCATGTCAAAACAGAGGTCTCTGAGCAGCATGGTAGTGATAGTGATAAAAATGGGATAATTAATGGTGATATCGTTGATCTCATTGTAGATTTACCTTAAAGAGTTTCTTAATAAACACTACATTTTGTGGCTGGATTGTAAACCTCCTGGACAGGATATAAATGCCTGGAAAACATCCATAGACGACTGATCCATCAGTTTTTATCCCACACAGTTACACATTACTGTTGCTGAGACACTGATGAGGAGAGAAGTTATGGTTGTCGGAGAGATCTGGCGGCGTTTTAAGGGTTAAACCGACTCACCAGGTCTCTGAGCTGCTGCAGGAGCTGCAGGATGTCCAGCAGCTTCTCCTCCACCAGCGACAAACGCACCCTCTCCGTCTCCAGCATCTGCAGCTCCATCTGAAGCAGCTCCGTCTCCTCAGCTTTCTGCTGCAGCTCCTGCATCAGGGAGTCCTTCATCTGGAAGAGCACAGAACCAGATCCACTCATTGCACTCATTTTCATCAAACATATGTGTGATAAATAAATCCTGCTTCTCCGAAGCATGTCTGCACATCCACTTCATAGACAATATGAGCTGATTGTAAAAAGTAGTTGCAGAATGATGTTCAGCATCATGTAGCATCGGAGAAGACGGCGGTGTTTCTGGATCCTTCACATCTGGCTTCTTCTCTGCATCTGAGTTTTAGCTACATCTGTGGATTTCAGGGTGAACTGTGTTCACAGACACGGATTTCTGGATACTTCCTGAGATTCACTAGAGAATCACATCTGGTTTTAATGCAGAATCCCAGCATCCAGCCTTGTCCCAAGCACACAGAGATTCCTCCTGGTTCTCTGAATCTTCTGATGATACTACAGACTGTAGATGGTGGATCTTCCCTGTGTTTAGACTCAGTTTGTCTCAGACTGGTGACCCTCTGTCCATCTTCCATCTGAGAGACCCCGCCTCTCTGAAATGCTCCTTTTACACCCAGTCATCTCACTGATCTGTTGCCAAGCAACCTGATTGGGTGTTTCTGATTTGTACCAACAACTTTTCCAGCCTTTTTTTTCTTCCAACTTTTAACAGATGTGTTGCTGCCATCAGATTCACTATGAGACCAGGAAATGGTGAAAAGTTTCAGTTTCTTCCTCTGAAATGTGGTTTATGTTCTACTGGGAATAAAACATTTTGTTTATGTTCTACTGGGAATAAAACATTTTGTTTATGTTTTACTGGGAATAAAACATTTTGTTTATGTTTTACTGGGAATAAAACATGATGTTTATGTTCTACTGGGAATAAAACATGATGTTTATGTTCTACTGGGAATAAAATACATTGTTTATGTTCTGTTTAACTGGGAAAAAAATATGGCTTGATGGTATTTGGGAATCATTATGTTCTGGTTTTATAGTCATACATCTTTGGAATTGGGTGTGTAATACAACATGGCAGGTGACAGACTGATTTTATATATGTAGTGGAGATTTAAGACCTCTTTTTACTTGAGTAACTTCTTTAAAAATGTGGGCAGTAAAGTTTTTAGAAAGGGACAAAGCAAACCGGTGGTGGAGTCAAAGATTATATCAGCTGTGGATTAATACATGTTTGGCATTTCCATTAGGGTAGAAGTCCAAGGTCTCACCAGAGATGGACGACATGAGCAATGTTGCTTTGGATAAACATGATATTTATCTGTTTCAGATCTTAATGACTTTTTTCCCCCATTAGTGTAAAATAAACCCCAAAAAACTCCAACCTGATGCGGAGCTCTGACATAAACTAAAGATGTTAAATATAACCTCTTCTAACAGCAGCGGGAGGCCATTTTCACCCGATAAACAGCCCAACAGATAGGGCTGGGCGACATGGCCAAAAAATAAAATCTCCGATTTTTTAAAACCAAATCCGATTTTCGATTTTAATCCATTTTCTTTAATCTTCCTGTCTTTTTCTTTAAAACAGATCACATTAGATTTTATGGGAAAACATGCTTATTTCAATCACCCATTCAGGAAGTTGACCTAAATATAAAGTGCAGATATTTTAAGTTGTGAAACAAACTTGTAAAACAAGCTGGCAGGCCCTGCCACTGTAAACAATAAAAATATAACTTTCACGCATGCAGTTGTACAGGTGAGGGAAGGAAACGTCGGCAAAATATTTCCGGCTAAGAAAATCTCGATTTTCAAAAAATTAAATCCTTATAAATAGCAAATTCGATTTATCGATAAAATCGATTTATTGCCCAGCCCTAATAATTATTGAAAATAATGTTAAAAAAGTTTAGCCCCTGTTGATTCAACTTACTAAAAACAAAAAAATGTTGTGAATGGATTTACTATTAATTATTGTTTCTTGTTTTTTTTATACCATATTTTTAATTTATACTTTATTCCCTTGCAAGAAACTACGATTCTTCTTACTAAGAAACTTCCCCACACTGTCCAGAATCCAGGTATTTATGACAATCACACTGGTTGAATTTTAGATGCATAGTCGTTGACAGGTATACTGAATCAATTTCAAGTCACTGAAGCTTTTCAGATTGAATCGTTCTAAATGAACTAGAATCGTTCATGAGTCGTATTGTAACCATAAACCGTGATATGAATCGAATCGTGATTAAAATGAATCATTACACCCCTAAAAAATATGTACTAAACATTTGGGAAAACATTTTACAAATTCCTGTGAGACCATGCTGGAAATATACACTGCTGAAGCAGTAAGTGTGAAATAGGCCTTCTTGTCTTGTCTACTTCAACTACTTTTAAGCATAATTTACATTCTGCTTTTAGGTTAGTAGAATTGTGACTGCAGAAATTCTGCTGATTGTATCAAATAATTGTTCACTGAATCATTGCTCCTTCAAAAGATCTAAATGCTGCTTCAACAACTGACTCCTCCATGTGTAAGTAAGGAGCATTTTTTTCTTTAAGGCATTCATCCCTTGTGATTGTTAGCTACAAGACTGTGTGAAGATGTGCAGCCTTCCACACAATCATTTTGGAATAACATGGATTATTCTAAGGGTAATATTCAGATTTTCAGTGTGAAGGCCTAGCCTTTTCTGTCTTTCAGCATGTGGGAAAAATTTCTTTGCTGTCACTAGATGTTGCATTGCAAAATATTCTGTCTGGTACCCTACTTTTTCTCTCTGTCTGGGGTTACTAACAGGTAGACAGTGATTACACTATGAAATGGCGAATTATTGCAAATGAGACATAAAAAGCTTTTTCATGAAAAATAAAGACGGGAAAGTGAGATTTTTGTCCAGCTAAACTTTGCATTGGTGAAATGTTCCATGAATGTCTTAAGATGCGTAAAGAATTGTTTGTTGGTGGGAGAAAAGGGGAGAATGAGGAATGAGAAACATCCATGTAATCTGCCATGTGATTAAAATCATGTTATCAGTAGACTATTCATTTAACTGTTTGTATCATATTTATGTAATATGTTATTTTTCTCTCAACTGTCTCCATGACTCATTTCTCAGTTAACACCGTCGATCAAAAAACAGACAAACATGCACACTCATGCACCGTCAGCTACATTACACACAGACAACAGGCAACCAAGGCAGTGCTAATGAAATCTCTGTTGACTACTGAGAGAGTGCTAGAAAGCGGAAATCCAAAAGTGGCTGAGCCAGAACTCTGTACCTTCAAATCAATGCTTTACCATAAACTGAAACAGTGCTCTGACTATAATTTGACAATAGAACAAAGACAGGCACTACAGAATAACAAAATGGTAACTATTCACTGGTTAAATGCCAAAAAACATTTATTAAAAGATTCCTTTATTTGCAATGAATGACCCCATTACAAATATCCAGGGGTTTAAACTAAACATGTTTAACGTATTAATGGTGCATTTAAAGGAGAACTATGCAACTAATTTACCTCAATAAATGTTTTTTAGGATCCCTGTGGCGGTAAACAAAGACTTGGCGGGGTGATTCGCCAGTCTCTCCCCTCCCCCCGGTGTCTCTGTCATGAAAACAGCAATTGCAACTTTTGGATGGGCAGACCCGAACACATCTCGCGATAACAAAACTTGCTCTACGGCACTCAGACCCATTTACAACCGAGCATAATTTAGAGCATATCAGAGCCCGACTAAACATCGGATCTTTGGATTTCCACCATTTAAACATCAGCTCCTCAAATCTGGCTCTGCACAGCCAGACACCAACTCTGCCGGACTAGGGTCAGGAACCGGTTCATGTAGTTTGCATCAGGCGCTGGAGCCGGGTCACCGGGCCAACACAGACGTGTTTATAACCAGCGGTGCAATGGATTAAAAACAAGCAGGGCCGAGGAAGACACCTGTTGTATCAGACTTGCAGAGTCCCGCATAAATAAGGTAACATTCATTGTCCCTGTTTCCAGCCGTGCTGTCTGTTCCTCAGTCACATAAGCAGCAACAGGGAAACTCTCCCTCACTGTGCTGGGTGCAGGGGTGAAGCGACACACCGAGCTAACGGGCCGCCCCGGTGCCGAACAGCCTCAGTAAAACACCAGTTATGTCTACAAAAACTAAATAAAATTCATATTCTTACCTGCGATCCGCCCGCACCAGAAAAAATATCATCCTCAGATAAACGGGAATATTTACCCGCAAATCACGGGTAAAACGGCCGCTGGAGGACAGACAGGACTCTGGAAGTATTTTAGAATTATTGCCTGTCGACATGTAGAACTTTCTTTTGGGGGTACTCAAATCTAACTTATAATTGATTGTTGGACAGATGCTGACTACTGTTTTTGTTGTGTTTTCAATGGTTAAAGGTCGGGTAAGAAATGTTTTCCAAGAGCATTTTTTTAACTATATTGCTGAAAATCCCCTTCACACCCTGATTGCAGCCAATGAATTCAATCATCAAAGACAGAAATAAAAAATTGTAATCCCCTGTGGAACGGACAGTACTGAAAAAACCCCATCCAATCATTCTAACCGACCTGCTCTAAAATATTGGATGGTGATATGTCTGTCAAACTCAGCTGCCATTTGTCCCTACCCACTCTGCACGTTCCCCTCTTTGTGTACGGATCACACGCTCTCCGATGCTTGGATCGATTATAAAGAAAACAAAGTGAAAGCCAGAGTTTGTCTAACTATACTAGTGGGCATATACATCAAAATAAGCAACACACTTAAATGTAAGGGACAACATGGCAGAAAAGGTGCCTATATCAAGTTGGAAAAGAAAAGCTGTTTTGGAGTAGGGTACTCCAAAGAAAAAGCTGATGGAGAGTTGAGCAAGAGCAGAGAGTGCATTGGTGGTGTCAACTGAAACAACAGAGAGGGCAGCAAAGTGATGCGATGGTTGCCCTGTTTTTGCTTGATAGTCAAGACAACATTATGTCTTTATGACTTTTGGAGAAAACAATCTGTTGCTCAGAGCTCATGAACCCTTGGGAACAAACATTGCGTGTTCCTGAGCTCTGGAGGCATGGAAATCTGATGAAAAGGGTTTGGACTTTTGAATAGTGTACTTTGAAAATGTAGCTTTCTCAAACTGTTTTTTTCAAGGGTGTCCTACCCTACCTTTGACAAAGTAATACGTCTAGAAATGATTGCAAGTGTCATATTTGGATTTTGACAGTGCTGCTGTGAAATCATAAAATGTGATCATAGGAGCTTGCAGTGAGAAAAAGGCCTTCCTATGGCTGCAACAATAATTCCACGAAATGTCAAATCAACTGTTAAGCAAAACTGGTGGAGAAATGCAAGATCCATCCATCTGTTTTCTTCACCAGCTTTATTCTAGGGTCATCTATCTATCTATCTATCTATCTATCTATCTATCTATCCATCCATCCATCTATATATATATCTTAAAAAAGGGGTTATGACTTTTCAATTGTTTACTTTCAAAATGTAGTGGTTTTTCCAGGATCTCCTACCCTACCTTTGAAATAGCTTGCATCCTAACTGTGAGTTGGGAAAATAACAAACAGCTTCAATAATAAGTAGTCTAAATGGATCCATCCTTTATACGGCTGGACCACATGGTCTTTTTATTCTACTATACTACTGTTATACAGTCATTTAGCAGGCGCTTTTATTCAAAGCGACTTGCTGTTGAGTACAACAGTGATGCCAACACTGGAGACAAGGTGGGTAAAGTGTCTTGCCCAAGGACACAGTGACTGTTGACTGGGGTGGGTGCAGGACTCAGACTGCCAACCTTTGGGACATAGGACAACCTGCTCTACCACCTGAGCCATTGCAGCCTGTATGAATTTCAATGCAGACATTAATTATTAAATAATGAAACATGTTTCCAGTAAAAACCTACAGATTTAACCTCAGATGTGCGAAGTTTTACTAATGTAGCCAATAATTGATCGGTGACTGATTAAAAACTAAACAGTGGTCACCATTCAAGCCATCTAGTTTTAGTCCTCAGTGTTGCAGAAGTTCTAGATTCCAATTTATGAGGTGTGCTGCTGCACATCACCATAGCTGTCATCTTCAGCTCTCCTGAAAGAAATGCTTACATCTGTCCTGTCACGTACTTTGAGATAATTTTATGAACTTATTTTGAGGAATCCAAATATTGTCTTTGTTTCCTTAGAAATATAGTAATGAATTACATTGTTTTGAAGTGTTTTATTGTGGATCCTTTTATGATTACTAGGGGTATTTCCCCATATTTCTCTGGGGATTAGCGATAACTATGTTTACATGGACAAATATTTCTTCTATTAGACTGAAAACAATCTGATCAGAGATTCCAGTTTACACCAAATTTTATACTAACTGAATTTTGAAAGGATCAAAAGTGCTCCATGTACATTCCCATCACCACCCTGTCCATACCTCTTGCCCTTATTTGCAACCCCATGTAAATCTTTCTAGCTTCCATACTGCAGGGAACCCATAGTCTATGTTGGAAAGTAAACAGTAGAAAATGGCTCAAAACAGCAGCAGGGTCTGGTCAGATCTCGAGCTTCAAAGTTTCAGTGGTGAAGTCATGTAAAATGAGCTGGATGGAGCGGTGAGGAATTAAAATGTACGTAGAGACATATTTCATGTTGTTTTGGCTTTAAGTGTGTTGGAGTCGCGCCATGCAAGGCATTTTGTCAAAACCCCACTGGCTGGGTGGCGGTCCGTCTCGCAGTGAGAGCGCTTTTCTGAATGGGCTGGACCATTCAGGACCGTACCGATCCAAGCTGTACCCCTCTGTGGAAATGAGACCTAAAGCACCCACAATCATCTGTTAAAAGCATGTGGAGGCAGTAGGACAGCTTGGGCACGCATGACTTTCAAAAGCACACTGGGTCACTTGTATTTATTGATGATGTGACAAAAGTCAGAAGCAGATGAATTCTGAAGTGTACTGGGATATAACGTCTGCTCCCCTTCAGCCAAACACAAAAAGATAATTGGACACTGGTCCATGTTACAGATGGGCAATGACACAAATCAGATCATGTAATCCCAAAACAACTCAGGATATTTTAAGGTGAAAACTTAAAATTTCCCTCAGTGATTGAGTCAAAACCTGATCTCAAACCCACTAAGATACATTTTACTAAGTAATGACACAAAAAGGCAGAAGATCCACAAATAATGACTCAAGATGACTGCAGTGAAGGCGTGGCAAAGAGAAACCCAAGTATTCAGTGATGTCAAAGGTTTTCAGACTTCTGCCACTCATTGCCAGCAACAGTCTTTTGAAAATAAAGTAAATTACTTTTGGAGTTAAATTACATATAAAGGCCTGAAAAAGAACATACCTTATGTTAAAGGGAACGTATCATGCAAAATCCACTTTTTTATGCCCTTAAATACCCGTTTTTGTCTTTTCCAAGTGTTCAAGAGTGCAGAAAAATGTAATTTATTCACTTCCGGTGCAGCATATAAATCTTATTTTTCTTTTTTGGTCATATTTTTCAGTCCGTTTTGTTTTCACTGCTATCTATTATGTTTATGTCTATTACGTCGCTGTATATGCTGCGGTTCCGCTAAATATGGTCATGGACTTCCGGGTTAACAGTTTGGTGATCCGCCAAACCGCAGTCATGCAGAAGTTGAGAGTTGACAAGACAAAATGATTGAAGACGCGGTTCTGCCGGTTCGTCGTCTTCATTTTCCTGCTCTGGGTCAGACTCTGGCTCGAACATGTAAGGCTGAATGGACGAGTTTTG
>JAVQJG010271457.1:0-16984 GCA_036024015.1 Craterocephalus amniculus
AATGAGCGAGTGTCAGCGAGAGGAAAGTGAGACCCAGTGATGGGGGGTGGGGGGACAGGACAGAGACAGACAAGGAGAGTGGGAGTATGATAGACAAAGGAAGATGGAAAGAACAAAAACGGAGGGGAGAAATAATACGTTTAGCATGAGAGGGGAAGACAAGAAAGAAAAACAACTTCATGATTATAAAAAGAGGATCGTCTCTTTTCCAGGTCAGCCTGCTCCACATTTCCTTACAGCTGCTGCGTGTCATCACAACCTTCTAATCTCCATCCGTTTCCAACATCGTCATGCTTCTAGTTGATCAAACTTATGCCTGTAATCTGAGGTAATGTTACGGGGTTTGTACAGTGGAAAAATATCAACTGCGGGAATGTAGCAGCATTATGGTGGGGCTTTTGGGGGGGGAGTTGCAAGCTCAGATTTCTGCATTAATGAAAGGAAACATCTTGTGATTTAAATTCAGACTCCATGTTAACAAGTTGGTAACATTTATTCGTTTAGCCTCCTCAATGAATCTATGAAAACTACTGTACAAAAAGTAACCAAGAAACCTAAGAAATTCTCTGGGTTTCACTGAACCGTGTTTTCATGAATGGAAATGCAATGCATTAGGCAAAACAGAGTTTGTGCAACTCTAACAAGTTTCAAGGTCAATTTATTCGCTGACACACTCTGAACCCTCTCATACAAGTTTTCTTCAAATTTCTTTAACTAGTCTTCAGGAATAGCTCTTGAGGCTTACTGAAGGACTTTCCGAAGCTCCTGGTTGGATTTTTCTGCCTTTTGATCTCTTCTCTGTCAAGATGATGCCGCTGAGATTTTCAGTCCGAATCTTGTGTAATTTGGCATACTTCAGCCTTTTCTCCCTTCCATGAAAACACTTCTGACGATGCTTCAGTGAACAGCTGATGGGCCAACTTAAGGTCCAGACGCATCTTTCAGGGCCCTGGATCAGGTCTAGATTTTCTTAAAAACATAATTTTCAGTGACTGATGGACACACAGCCCACTAAGCTGAGCTTTGCCGAATTTTGGCTCTTTGGGAATGACCTTTTTGGTTTAAAACTAGTTTTTTGCCTTTTTGTAAAACAGTATTATAATTAGATTTTTGAATAGAGGGAACTAACTACAGATGTGTCCTCGACACAAGCTTCTAACAAAGGTGCAGTTTAAACTTTGTCCTCTGTTAAGTTATGAAGTCTGTGATGACACTGGTTCTTTTCCTTCTTGAATGATTCATAGATCAGCACGATGTGGCTAAAAAAAGAAAAAGAAATTCTCTTTTGAAAAGTTCAGGTACTACACCTAAAATGAATGAAAAAGCATCCATTGTCCAAAACAATTACAACACTGAAAAGCAGCAAAACTATTGATTCGGATACGATAACTTGAATAACTGAATGAAATCATAACAGTAGAAACTGGAGTTGTTGTTGTTAGATGTGTTGAATGGCCTTGAATAAATTGTAATTTTCCTAGAGTGATGAATTATTTTTTGTTAAATATATTATATTATTTTGTATAACTGACTTTTACTTTTGTCAGTTTGCTGAAAATGAATAAAAAGAAACAAACACTGAAAAAAACAGAAGAGAGTCTGATACTGTAGAAGCAAAATATAAAGAGATATAGGGTGGATTGAGACTATTCATAGCTTTATACCTCTTATTTTATCACAAATATTTACTACATCATATCAACAACACTCAAAGGTTTTCCCTGGATCTTAAAAACTCCTCAATCTGAAGTCAGAATCAAATCTTAATAAACTTAAATTCTTTCTCAAATCTTTCTCCATGGAGACAAATTAGCAACAGTAAAAAAAGTAAAATACTATTTAAAAAGAAATTTTTGTGCACATAACCACTTCAGGCCTTTGCTTGTGTAGTATTCTTTTTCTCAGTAACTTATCTTATTTATTTATTTGGTTTTATCCACTCTTATTTATTTTCATTTTCTGAATGATTTTAATGATAAATTGTTATTAATTTATTAATCATTTTTTAAATAACCTCTGTTATGAATAAGTTCAAGTGTTAAGGGGTTAACATCCCAAGGGGAATCATAATGTTGTAATCATTTTTTTCATAAATATTAATAAGAAATAATACCAGTTATCACAAAAAAAGAAACAACAACAAAAAAGTCTCAGAGAAAAAATGTATAAAAAATGCCTGTAAGCCAAGAAGGGCTCTAAGGATGCAAATAGTTTGGGCTGTTTTTCCACAAGTTTCCCATGAACATTATTCTATGATATACCGTACATACATTGGCTGTGTGGTGTTTACACAATACTGCCAGGACAAAGTGCTGCTGAATGAGGAGTCAATCTTTCAGAATGTGTAGAACGTGTAGATTGTGCAAAGAAGGAGCCTGGTTACAAGAAAAGAAAGCAAGAAGGGGAAAATGGTGGTGATGAAAGAGAAAGCGAGACAAGGAAGAAAAAGGACTGTTGATAGAAAATGGCTTTCTAAAGTTTCTTGGTATTTGACCAAGAAAAAAAAACATTTTGTGAGGACGGCCACATCAACACAAAACAAAATAACTGGTCAGCCTCAAGACAAAGACCACCAAGGCAAGTAGAAAAGAGTATTTGAGTTACTTTCATGATAAAAACATAGATAAAAACAGTTTTACAAAATGCATTACGCTGCATTTATAATGAGGATTGTTTCCCTGATGGAAGGTTGTCGCTTTCAATCTATCTTTAACACTGGCTGGTGATCAATTGGAGCTCAGACGGTAAGAAAGTAAAACTGTAAAAGAAAAAAATCTGATCACAGCTTCTACAACCCAGTGTTACATCAGCGGTTGTTTCCAGGTCGTATCTGGTGCCAAACAGGAAGCAGGAAGCTGGTAGACGGCAGCAGACGACTCAGTTTGTTATCATGGAATAAACACGAGCTTCAAAATGAAATCCTCCGAAAAAGAACCTGCGAGTCTCGGCTGAGTTGTGAGAGTGAGGCAGTGTCAGATGGGAGGGGAGGAGGAGTCTTGCTGTGTCTACATATGTAAAGCAGCAGGGAAGCAGCAGCGTGTCAGACTGAGGCGCTGGCCCAACCTGGGCTCCACGCTGCTCCCTCCAACACATCAATCATCCAAAACAGGGCCATCACAGCCCCGCTGCATGCTGGGAGACACACAAGCACAGGCGTGCATGCACTCTGCGGCACGCCCAAACACAAGCAACTGAACAAACACACACGGGGCGGAATGAATACTGACATTTACACACACGCAGGTGCACATTTGTGCGGAGAACTGCCAACACGCGCTAACAGCAATGCCATTACCCCAACGAACAATCACACCAGCACGCACACAGTTAACGAAGCGCACACACACACACAGTGCAAAGTGTTCAGCCACTCGGAGTCGCACTCTTTCTGCCTCCCAGTCTCACACAAAGCACACAGATACACAGAAATAGGTATCTTGTGCCCACAGGGTGCCCTCGCCCCCGACCATCTGTGACGGGTGCCAACACACAGTGGGTGATATTTACATGGAGGCACCCCTCCCTCTCCTCCTTTCCACACACACACACTGATACAAACAGGCTAAAAAAAAAAGAGAATTACCCACAAAGGGCCGCTCAGATCGCTTGATCTCTCAAAACTCATTAAACATGCAGATATATGCAAATATATGCACCTCTAGAAATCCACCTTGGGCCAGAGAGAATGAGAGAGTGTTTGTGTGTGTTTGTGGGTGAAAGCAAGTGTTTGCTTGACTGTGAGAGGGATTCTGTTTCCACTTCAGGCTTCCACAGTGCCTGTGCACAACTTAATACCGTGTGTGAGTTTGTTGCCGTGGTAAAAGCAGAGGAGATGGAGGTTAGTGGCGGCGCGTCAAATCGCAGCACAACCTGACGAAACTAAAGTGGGTTTTAAAATGAAAAGTGACGTCTGTTTTTCCTGCACGACTGTGGGTCAGTTACCTGCCGTCTCTGCGGCACGAGCCTCGGGTTTCCGTTTAAGAAAGTCCAGAGCTGTCAGGATTTGTTAAAGAGGTGTGGTGGCGAGCGGCGCGGCCCCGCTGCATGTGTCGCGCACACAAAGCGCACAAATTGGGGAGGCCATCATTTCCATGAATCGTGCAGTGTGATTTATTCAGGGTGCAGCAGCAGGTTGTGGGAGTATTTACAGCCAGGAAAAAAGCATCTCTTGAATTCTGCACTCGGCAGTGAGAGCCATGGTGAGGTTAGAAAGAGGAAGAGCTCAGGTGTTACACAAACACAGGGCTGAAGTATGCAGTGATGGCTAGTTATTACTGCAGGTGAGTTAAAAACATTTCCCTTTTTCTTCTAACTATAACTCATCCCGCGCTTGCATGCTCTCCATGGTCCTGAACACTGTCCCATGAAAACCAGGACAGATCAGAGGACTGGGGTTGTGGGACTCAAAGCGGGTTTTTATTTGTAGAAGCAGCCGGCGCTGCACGCGTCGTTAGGAAATTACCCACACCTGATTACCAACACGCGTCAGCTCAATGCTAATTTGCTCTGCTCCTGGTAGATTGCTTTGGTCATCACTGAGATGATGAGGCTGCAGTGGATCAGAGTGATCACAAAAGTGGCCATAAGATAAAAAATATAGCCACGGTATTTACTATAGTATAATTATAGTTTAGTACACTAATAACGACTGCAATGAGCATTTGATATCAAATATGTAACTTTTGTTATAATTAACTAATTAAGTTTCTGTCCCCTTCATGCAATGACATGGTGGTTTGTCTCCTTGTGCTGCTGCAGCAGCTCACATATTTCCATGCTTTCTTCATCGTCTCTGGGATGACACCTTCTCAGATGATGAAACAAATTAATTGCATTTCCCATTTTGGTGTTCACCAACTGATGACAAAGTTTGCACATTATATTAATCTGTTTGTTCTCATTAGTCATGAGCCCAAACTTCTTTGTTCTTTTGTCTTCACCTTGGAGAGTTTGGGAAGAAAACGTGAGTTAAGTTTCAGGCTTCATTCCCATTATTCCCAATTTCTTTCCTCAGTCTGCCGGCAGGTCATTTTCTTTTCTTTTTCTTTTCTCCCTTTTGGCTTCTCTTGCTGGTTTGCACCCAGCTCAGGGAGCACTGCCACCAGCTACTCGACAGAGTTTTCTGATGGACACCCAGCCAGTAAATGGATTTACTGAAAATGTCTCACTTTTATCACAAAGATATATGCAAGATGAATCTAATTTTGAGATTGTTTATCTCACAGCAGCTGCTCCCATTGCTCCATTTTTTTATAGGTTAGTATTATATCCTTGCTCTTATCATTGTCTGTATCACTATCCTTTATTATTGCAATGTGCTTTTATTTTTGTTAGTTCTTTATTGTTTTTATTAGGCTCACCAAGCATTTTGGGTTGTTCTTGAGTGCTATATAAATCATTTAAGTTGAGTTTCTTGCTTTAGTTTTTGTCACAACTTAGTAAATCTGCTCCTGTGTGAGATAAATTCACATTTCCCAAGTTTCTTTTAGTCTCTGCACCAGTTTAAATGTGAGGGAGTGGACAAAGCTGTACAGTAGAGCTCAGCTTACACATTGTTTGTACTTAAAAAGTTTGTTTAAGGTTTACCTTTTGCATTTTTTACTTTTTAGAAGATTAGTCTCTTCACAAAACACACTGTAGATAAGACACTACTATACCTTCACATCAGCTAATATCTTCAGACAGGACAAACTATTAAAATAACCATGTGACAACCAGTTTGAGCGTAAATGTTATTTAATTCCTCTTTTAAGAGGTGTCAAAGGAGTTATTCAGTAAATAGTCATCTTCCTACAGAGGACCAAAATGTCACTTTTCCCAAACAAATCAAACCCCAGTTAATAACGTTTATTGGAGGCTGCGTGCATCGGTCAAACTGCATAATTAATCATCTCCAGGTTATGCTGCTATCAGCCAATCACTCTGCGTGCTTTGTTGGTGCAATCTGTTGGGGAGACAAGAGCGGAGCGACTCCCGAGGATGCACCTTAAATGACAGTGGTAAATATGTGATCTGTCACTCACTGCCAGGCAGCATGCTTGTTTGTGCATGTGCATGTTTGTTTGTGTGTGTGTGTGTGTGTGTGTGTGTGTGTCCACAGCGCTGCAGGCTAAATAGTGCCATTATTTTCCTGCAGCACTTGTCGGCTTCAGTCTCCAAGTCCTTTGGGAATCAGAGACGTTACTGCTCAAAGACTGCTGCCTGCTGCACACACACACACACACACACACGCACACACACACACAGAGTCTCCCTGTGGGCATGATAGTATGGGAGCCTGGTGGGAAGGAAGGGAGACTAATATATGTATATTTATAATTTTGGTGTGTTTTTCTGTGTGTATATGGGACAAGGTTTCTGTGAAAGTGGAGCACAATAATAACAGCCCTCCATTTTGTTCTTTGAAAACCTATTGTACTGTTACGCAGAAGTAGCAAAGAAAAATGCTGCAAGTAGTGACCAATTAGAGGAGTTGTTAGGGCTTTACAAATGCACACTGAAAAAGGTTGGTTCACCTAAATAACAAAGAGGCATATTGTTCTCATAATGCAGTTAGGTTTTGTTACGTGTGCCGAGGTGTAAAGACACCCATTACTCCTGTTTCTGCCTCTATCTGGAGTTGTGCAGGTAAATGACGTTACTACTGTTTGCAATGACAAATTTAACTGAGAAGTTTTGATAAAAAGTTTAACAGAGAAACACTACTACCAAAGAAATACACCAATTTGTGTTACTAGCTTGGTAGAGATGGAAATGTCCGAGACTGGTCAGCCATATTTAAAGTTTTAAAGAAGAATGGAAAACACAACCCCCTCCTCATTAACTGAGTTCTAATTCTTATTATGATTGTCACTGACTTTTCACCCATATTTGATTTATTTTATGTTATACAACAACAACATCCTGCAAGATGCAAGAGCCCAACACAAATAAAATGCACATAGACCAGGTGACTGAGTGAGCGCCAAGGAGGAGGATGAGGACTATCTTTACAGTTGTCATAGATACCACTGATTATGTACTGTTGTTTTAAAATGTTGCCAAATCAGGCCGGTGTGAGTGCATCCTGCCCCCCGCCGTGTGTTTGTCGGGTGTCTATTCTCTGCGTGGCTGCTTTCAGTGTTGTCTCTGATCAGCGGTAAAAGCTCTGAGCTGAGCTGAGGCGCTGCAGATGGCAGGAGAAGCAGCACAGGGGAGAGCGGACATAAGAAGAGAGGCAGAGTGAGTTTCCAGCCCTGCGGTCCCGTCTCCTTCACAGCGCTGGAAGGTCAGCCGAGCCTCCAGCCATAACACTCGCTCCCTTTTCACTCCACTCGCTTTTTATCCCAGCAGAACCACACCACCCTTTGACAATTGTCATCATGACGAATCAATATTGACTCTCGACAGACGCCATACAGACCCACACACACACACACTCCAGTCCACACGCATTCTGCTGCCCTTGAGTTTTAAAGCACTGATCCAGCAGATAGTCCAGTTAAAGTCTATTTCCAGATCCTCAGCTTTATAGTTTACCCTTCACTCTGCAATCTCTCGTTTCCATTAGCCCTGCATGTCCTCTACTTCTCTCTTTGTATCATTGTGGATTAAATTGGCATTGAAGCCTGTCTGAGACTATCTTTTTATAGCAACAACAGTAAAAAAACATGTATAAAACAACATTAAGTGAGCAAATCAAGCCACGTTTAATCTTCAATAACGACTCAGTTTGGAGAGAAAGTCAATGCCGGTAATTCAAAAGCTGAGTGCCGCTTATTGAACGCCGCACAGATATTGTGTTTCCATATGTGCGCGTGCTGATTAGAGCCGCGCTAAGGCATGCGGCAGGTCAGGTCTGAGCGTTAATTCGCTTTGTGTGCATCGCAGCGACTCTCCTCGGCCCTCCGGTAATGAGCAGCAGCGCGCCGTTGTGCGGCTCGGATTGGACACGGCTCCTCCCCGTCCCTGCGACACACTGGGCCCTGGTAATTGGTCACAGAGGGGACAGTAAATCTGCACGAGGACGTGGGAGAGACGGAGGGAAAGCGTGCGCGTGCTGGCGAGGTTGCAGGAAGAGGTAGGTGATAGAGGACAGGGGGTGGATGTCTTTCATCTTCACAGCTTTTTCTCTGGAAACCTCCAACTGTTTACGAGGACTGATGCATATTTGCACACACACAAACACACATACCTACATAGGGAAGCAGACACCCTCCCTATCTTCTTTCGTCCTCACCTCCACTGCTACCGCCCACCCACACATATACAGTTAAATGACCTCAGCGTGCTACTGTCTGTGAGCACAGATTCTAATCAGATGTCAGCAGCATTGTGTCTGTCAAACCCGGCCAAGGTTACTTAACCTTCCAGTCTTAATTTCCCTTCCATTTTAGCTCCTTCCACCGTATCAAACATCATCACATCTATGAGAGCAGAAAAAGAGAAAAAAAGGAAACGAAGAGTGCGGGGAGGAAAATGAAGATTGCCATGCTTGGCTGAAGCTCGGAGATGAAAGTAGAGGATGATTCACTTTGCTATTGCAAAATGAACTGAACCAAGCTGAGCTGAGCTGTGATGGTCTGGGCTATTTTTAAACTTCCATACACCACAGCAACTGGAAGAGGACAATGCGAAGCAGAGCCAATCATTTCTATATCATGAGGGTGGAATAAGGTTTCCAGAGGACTCTGGTAAAATTAGTGTAAAAGCTTTGTGAGAAGATTTTTTACCACATTATGTTGCTGTTGTCAGTTTGTCACATGACACAGAGATATCTTGACTCGATTCAAAGTTATATCACAGGTGGTGACATAATACAAAATAAATGTGCAGAATGAAGGCTTCAAGTGCATTATACAGTTTCTGTAGTCAGCAAAATATTTATAATTGTTTTCTTTGTATTCCTAAAAGCTCAAGCATGTAGAAAAGTGTACAGTAATGCCTCGTTTCCACTGAGGGGTACGGCACGGTTCGGTATGGTTTGGTACAGTTCTGAATGGTCCAGCCGTTTCCACTGAGTGTTGGGCCGCCATCAGCCTGTGGTTTCTAGCGTGGCATCATACCTGCACCAAACTAACACACGTGAAGCTAAAACAACATGAGCTATGTCTCTATAAACGTTTTAATTCCTCACCGCTCCATCCAGCTGATTTTACGAGACTTCAGCTCCAAATGTGGGAGGAAACGTAGAAGCTCCATAGCCGACCAGACCCTGCTGATGTTTGGAGTAATTTTTTACTGTTTACTTTCCAACATGGACTGACTGGTGTTAGTGTAGCGCTACTTCGTGAGTTGTTTTGTTTCTGTTTCTGTCCGCAAATCAGGTCATTGTATTGCATGACGCCATCAGCTCCGCGCAAACCGTATGGATTCATTTTTGATGGACCCACAACTGAAGGGGGCCCAAAAGTGATATGGCACAGGTCGGTTTAGTGGGACGGTTCCACAGTGGAAACGCTCAAAATAGCGAACCGACCCGTACTGACCTGCTCAGTGGAAAGGAGGCGTAAGGCGCCATTTAAAAGGATACTGTGTATCTTTTAGCCACTAGGGGGAGCTGAATCAGTATCCCTTCAGTTCAGCTGGAAATGACCTTCTGCACATGTAACGCAGCAGTGACTTGCACTGACCTGTAGGGTCCACAGCCCCTGCGGCTGCTCGCCCCAGCAGTGCACCGTCATCAGGGTCCAGTTCTGCAGGCCTGCAGCGGAGGCATCGTTGGGCCGCGTATCCAGCAGCAGAGACACCGTCCCCCCCGGAGACTCCAGGCTTATGGAGAGGTCACCGCGACACGCCGCGTTAATACTCACTCGCACCTGGTGAGAGACAGGTGGCAAGAAATAAAACGTGGAAAGGTGTGAACACAGAGTTCAGATGGTGGGCAGACAAAAACAGTTGCATGGCAATATGTTAATTTCACCTTTTCCTGTTTCTATAAATTTTACAAAAAAGAAATGAAGTACATGTAAAGACTTGTGTGATTATAAATTCCAACTTATTATCCAGACATTTTTACAAAATGACCCCGAGTCTCAGGGATTTTTAATCTTGGTTAGTAGTTTTATTTCTTCTTTTATAAACCAAAACATTCATTTCATAAACTGGAGAACTAGAGCCAAACAGACAATAAAGCCGGGTTTTGCTTCAGGCCAGGGAAAATCTGTGATTGGGAATTCACAGCATGCAGAGATATGATGTGTGGTTCCAAAGAGCAAGGCAGTGAGGGCCAAGACCAGAGTCCACACACCACTGAGTGATGAGTGGCTGCATCCACCAACACCAGGGGCTGGAATAATCATTTGTTTTGTTTTGATTTTTAGTTTAACCTTTACATCACTAGAACCCCCTGCACAGGGCGCTGTACCAAGCACCCGCATCCTAGAGAAACACAAATCAAACCTTAAGCTAAGTTCTACGGGAATGTAACAAAAACATGACATCACCACTGTCCATGGTCTCATCACTGAGGGAAAAAAACATTGGAGCCAAAATCATAAATCATTATTTCAGTTGTTTTTTGGTCAAAGGTTTATTTAACTAAAAAAACCTACTACTACTACTGTGTTTTCCTATGACTCTGTCTTTGTTTGAAACGAATCATGGAGGTCCATGGAGATGAAAGAGGTTTTATAGTGAAGGATACACTATTTCTATTACGTATGCTATGTCTGGTTTCACTTCTTTCTGGATCTTCATGGGGTCTTCAGGTGAATGTGGAGGCTCTCCCTCCAGCCTCCTGTCTCTGACCTACAGCTGGGCAATTTTGCAGAGCTGTATTAGTATTTTTCTATTATTTTAATACACATATACTTTAATTCCAATCAAATATTTTAATGCACATGTGCTTCTGATCCTTAATAAAAGTGCATTTAGCACTCAAGGCTGTAAATTTAAACCGTCTCTTTGTTTACTTGACCAAAAACGTAACATCAAGATATGCTGTATAAAGGAAAAAATTACAGATATATCAAAATTGGTTCATATTGCCCAGCCCTACTCTGACTATTGGTAGAGGTGTCGGTGATTAACATTGGATTCCTGCATAATTCCTCTTTTATAACATCTATAAAACTGCACAGGGAAATATTCTTTTCATCTTCAACTTCTGCACATTTCCTCATCAGACATTACTTCACTCATCCCCAGGTGAATTAGGCTGCTGTCTTCTGGTTTTCACTTAAAGGAGGAGATAACATTTTCATGTTCTGCTGCTTTACATGTGAATCTACTCTGACACAGTAACACATATCATGATTCAGACACTTCTGTTGTAATCTCACATGTCTCAGCTTTCTTTTACAACTATGGTTAGCTCTTGTAGATGTGAACAGACACTAAATTTAATTTGGGTTTATCATTTTGGACAAGAAGCAGAAAACATAAGCCTCATGAAGAGGAGGTTAACTGGTTGTTTACTTTATCTGTACCATAAAATAACTAATACAATTTATGATAAGCATGCAGTTTTGTGTGTTTGCTAATATAGATAACGCTGTATGATGCTTCCACATGCTGGGCATGATGGGATTACCAGCAACCAGTTACAGTAGATGAAAGCTTCAGCAACCTGATGCATGAAATCTGGTTTCACCGGTGGAAATGAACTGTGATCTGGAAGGAAAAAGGCAAGTGCTCAGCTGTATGTGGGACTGAAAACTTCACATCGCACTGCTGTGATCTAAAGAGTGCACTTGCATCTGATTACAGAAGAGCTTTGCTCCTGACAGAAGAGACTGATTGGAAAAGATTTGAGTCCCAGATACAGCAGAATATGCTTCTGTCTCCTTTCAGAGCATTGTTCATTTCCAACAGTAAATGCGGATCTTGCACGGTTTTCATCCACTTTACACAACAAGAAATAAACTCAAGTAATCCTTATTTAATGCATGAATCATGATGATTTAATACAAGCACGAATACAGGATAAATCATAAACTCCTGTTGCTCACCATGAAGTGATCAGCTCATAGACTCATATTATTGCTTTACATCTAATAGATCATCAGTTAACCCACCGTCACTTCACACATTAACTGATACACTAAATTAACTGGTTTCCACAAAAAAAGCCCATTTCAGTCTCATCCATGTGACAAGCATCTGTCTAAAATATGGAGCCACTTTTAATGGAAAATCAGAGGCAAACCTTTGTTTCTTTATAACCTGCTGATCAGAAGAAACACCACAGGTCACAGTTTGGAAGCGACACATGATGATTTTTCTTCATAGAAACCGGTTATTTTGGTGGCGTGTTAATAAATGCATTAACTGATTATGTAATATGTGAAAAGCAATCACATACATCCACAGTGAATATTATTCATAATGAGCAACAGGAACTCATGATATATCCTGCAGGAATTCACGCATTTAATCAGCATGAGTCATGCATTAACTAAGGATTACTTTAGCATATGATTTGTGCCCTTATTATACTACCACTGTTAGCTCAGCTCTGGTGAACATGCCTGATCAACCAATATTCAACAGGAAGTTAATGCTCCTCTGTAATAAAGAGTTACTTTCACTAATTAACTAAGATTAATTGAAGCTTTATATAAATAAAAGAAAACAAACTGGTGAACTTTACTGGTGCACAGACTGATTTCATACATATTGAACAGAAGCACAAGCTAATAAGGGGGTTGAGCAATGAGCTGATGTATGATCAATGATGCAATAGTATTGATCCAAACTGAAACTATTAATTAAACATTGATACAATGATGATTTAGAGGTGATTAGGAAAGAGCACACATTGTTTCCATTTGACAAACATCATATCTTCAGTTTGATGATATCCAAATGTCTGGGGTCATGACTCATTTATAAAATAATTATTTAATTATTTAATAATTTAATTTAATTTAATAATTTTTCTCCTTTGCAAAGTTTCAACGCTCAACATACAGAATGTGAAATTTTATCCTGTATTTTTGTTGTTTTTCCTTATAATTGTCTGATTGACAGTGACGCTGGTAACACCTTGTTGAGCGTTTCTGACCTCTTTTTTCAGTAACGACTGTTTCCAAAGCAATAATCAGATTAAAGTTACAAATCCAAGTCAATGGGCACTAATATTTTTTATAATTTTGTTTTCAAGCACTGTTTTCTTTAGTAAAATCACTCCTTGCTGCTTTAATGCTGCGAACAACAGTTTGCAACGTTCAGCGTTTCTAAAAACTATTATATATATTATATAATATTATATATTTATCAACAAATGCTGATTTTGTCACAACAGAGTGAACAGTTATGTGAGGTAAAAAAAAAGACTAGCTTTATTTATTTTATAAAACCACATTTTTCAGTTCCACTTCAAATGTCAGGAAAAACATTGCTGACGCTGTTGTTAAAAGTAACTTGTAATCTAAGTAAATTTTTAAATGAGTAATCAGTAATCAGGTTACTTTTTGAGGTAACTGTGGCAACACAGCTGACTAATGAAGCTGACGGTGATATCAGCTAAAATAATCGTTGGATCCTGAACCGATCTGAAGTGGAATTGAATCATGCGATCAAATTTTTTTATATTAAATTGCTTTCCATTGAATGAACATAATATCGAATCATAATCCAACTTGTGATCTGCACCTTTAATAAATGTCTGGACACCTTACAACTCACAGTCTGCTTCCCTGTAGCAGTCTATGGGCTACATGTGAATAAAAATACAGATCCCTCCTCACGAAGCCAACTGGACTCATTTTGGAAATCTAGTAAAACGATGCAACATGACACTGTGTGTCTTAGTTTAAATCCAAATCTACCAGGTCTTGTGTGAAATACTGCACATGCCAAACAGATGGACCTCTCCATGATAGATGCACCCGATGAAAAGCAGGTAGAGAAAACATTTGAAGGCACTAAAATAAAAAAAAGGCAGCAGAAGGGACAATCAGCAAGATGATTTAGGTAAGCTCTTACCCCCTCCCCCCTCCCCAACCCTCGCCACCACCCCCACACAAGCAGCACCCAGTAAACACCCTCCCTGTCCGCGTTCATCACAAGCAGCACATCTGGTGTGACAATGGCACATCGCACAGAAAGCCGCCAAGCTGCAAAAAGACTGACAGCCTGCTCCTGTTTACGGCATGTTACCACGGCAACACGTCCATCAATCACACCTCGCAGCGATGGCCTGACCCACGCTTTCTGCCAGGGAGCAGAGCAACAAAGATGAAGCCTTTTCAATTTACATGCTGACACACTCCCTCTCCCTGTCTTTCCCTCTCTCTCTCTCTCTCTCTCTGGCTGCTATTTCACAAGTACACAAACTCACAAACACTGATAACTCGCTCAGACTCATATGTGCACAAACAGTCAAACAGAAGCACGTTTGCATCTATGTGGCTGTACTCAGGAAAACACAGCTTTGCCATTTTCTGCAAATGACACTGCCAACACATTACACGGAGCAGTAAGATCCTTTTTTTATCCCCTCTATTCTCAGATGCAGCGGATGACAGCGAAGCTACAAAACAATTTGTATGACATCTTCTTGCATCCCCTGCTGTTGGCAGGAGTGAAGTTTTAAAAGCACTTTTGCTTGATTTCTATGTTTTCAAGGGCAACGGGAACACAGAAAGGCTGTTAGAGCAGATTTAAGACAAAACGACACAGAGATCTGAGCGTTTACCTTTTTAAAATCATAGTTAAAGACGGGCCTTTACACTTTCCTGCGTTTAAGAGGAACAGTTAAACATTTTGGAAAACAAACTTATTCAATTTCTTGCTGAAAGTCGGGTGAAAAGACGGATTCCAATCTGATCTTATCTAGCAGCGTATCATGCCCACAGGAGCAGCAGTGGGTTGGCTGATCTGAGCCTAGAGGCTAGATGAAGGGGGAAACAACTAGCCTGTCTCTGTCCAAAGGAAACTAAATCATTCTGTTTGCCCCTCCAAAGTTCACATATTCACCTTCTACATCATATTTGTCTTATCTGGGCTAAAAACTGAACATTTTCACAGCAGGAGCCTCTACTTCTTGTCGTCTTTAGTGGAGCAGGGCAGCAGGTTTCCGGCCCTTTAAGCTGCGCTATCTGCTACAACGCTGCGATGTAGCAGGTGTAAAAAGATATCAATCACTCAACTGCTGCTTTGCATGAAATTCAATCACTGTCTTTGAAAAAAATCTTTAAAAGTTCCCATTGTGCTGCTAATGAAGAATAAATTCTAAGAAAGGTCTAAAAGGTTGTACCAGCTTTGTTTAAAATCGGCCTCCTTACCTGCACATGCTCCAGGCTGCTGATCTGGTTTAACCTCCCTCGACAAGCGTCTGACTGGATGCTCACGCTAACGCCGTGTCCAGGTGAGAAAATTCTAACCAGTTACAAGAAAAACAAAGAAAAAAGCAAATAAATATCCGAATTTCTGTGTAAATTGTAAAGAAAAGGTTGAGGATGATGAAGTTAGAAACTGTTGATTTTAGAGAGACATTTAGGAACAAGAAAAAGAAAAAGACAGAAAATGAGAGTATGGCCGTGTTCGAAACTTCTAGTACATACTACTTTATTTATGGAGTACACACATTTATCGCCTGCATGTATGTGACATTAGAAGGTCCTGCAGGTTTTACAATCCAACGCATTAAATTTTAATTAAACGGATCTGTACGAGCGCTTTGCATCAGCCTAGGTACAGGTTTGCTTTCTGTTCTCAGAGTTAGGACCAAACATTTGGAAGCTGCTTTTCATGCACAGAACAGCAGGTCAGCTGAAAGGCAAGGCAAATTTATTTGGCAAATTTTCAGGTTCAAGACAATTCGAAGTGCTTTACACAACACATTAGACACACTACAGATTAAAAAGGTGGCTAGTATTACAGAACAATCAATTATACACACAGAAACAAATTTTTATAAAGACTGAAAGTGAGATAAGTTAAAAGATACCAGGAATGTTTTTAACCTGGATGTAGAAGTTTCTACATTTGGTGAGAGTTCATTCTCTACTGGAAGTTTGTTCCACATGTTTGCAGCATAACAGATTAAAGCTGCTTCTCCACGTTTAGTCTGGACTCTGGTCTGGACCAGCTGACCTGAGTCTTTGCATCTAAGAGCTCTGGCTGGTTTATATTCTCTGAACATGTCACAGATGTATTCTGGGCCGAAACCGTTCTGGGATTTATAAACAATCAGAAGAGCTTTAAATCTTTTCTCTGACTGACTGGACAGTTAAAGGAAAACAACATAAATCAATACATTTTCCCGTTTTGATACAACATAAAAAATCAGAACAAAAAAAAAATCCCCTAAATATATGACCATTGATTTCAGACAGCTGTAAGCATAAAGAGAGCCTCATTCATGGTGAAGACATAAAGGTTCTGTGTTTACATCAAATTTCAATTGAGAACACTGAGTCAAAAGAAGGCAACAGATTTTATTCACTGTGTAAGCTGGACTCAAGTCACTTTTATTAAATGTCTTTTAACATTTTCCTTTATCTCTTGGTTTTATGGACTTTTACTAAGGACAGGAACAATCTGAATAAAATGGTCAGGATCTATGCAAAGATAAGTGGAGCCAAACAGAGAGATTGAAGTTCACTTAACAAACTGAGGTAAAAAGAGAGCCTCCGCTATAATCAGCCAATCACATGACATCATGACTGATGAGTCTGAGATGACGCCTTCGTGTTGCTGCTACTGAGCTTCCTTGAGTAAAACAAATCATTTCTCCCAGTCTTTTATTTCTTCATCTATCAGACTACTGAATTCTGACATCAGTCTATTCAAGGGAGAATACTTAAAGGAGCTAAAAGCGATATTTTTCGTCGTTAGGTGGCGTACTGTGGAGCTGTCTCAAACCAAAACAAAGCCTGTGTCAATCAATGCCTCTCTACCTCTCCCCCAACCGAAAAACCACACCCCTCTTTTTTTTAAAAAAAAGGAAAAACTCCTCTTTGCCTCATACAGTTTTACTTTATTTATTAATTTTAAACAGAGAGCATGTTTAAAATTATGTAGGCCTAAAAACAGTATAATTATATATTTTCTAAAA
>JAVQJG010271480.1:0-13223 GCA_036024015.1 Craterocephalus amniculus
TGGCGAACTGTCCAGGGTGTACCCCGCCTCTCGCCCCTTGACAGCTGGGATAGGCTCCAGCACACCCGCGACCCACTTGGATTAAGCGGTTCAGAAAATGGATGGATGGATGGATGGTATTCAAATCATCAAAACAACAAGGGTGCCCAAATTTATGCACCTGCGTATTTTCATTTAAGTAATTAATGCAAATTTTCTGTAAATCCAATAAACTTAATTTCACTTCTCAAATATCGCTGTGTTTGTCTGCTATATGATATTTTTAATTGAAATTGATGATCCAAACAACCAATGATTTATAAAGAAAAATCTTGAAAATAATCAGGGGTGCCCAAACTTTTGCATATGACTGAATGTTTTCTCACGTCTTCATTTTGCCAAGTGACCCCAGACAAGGCCTCTTCCTTTTCCTTAACTGCAGAGGGCTTTTCTGCATTGCTCTTGGATATCTCCAAGAGTAATACAGAAAAGTCCTCAATCACACCAATCCATCTGTGCTTAAAAATGAAAGAATTCTTCAGTTTAGAGGCACTGAGAGCTACGCAGATGGATATTTATGTGAGAGTAAAAAATTTAAAGAGGTATAAGAGGAAATGTTGCTTCTATGTCTTGTGGATTGTCCAAGTTACTGACAGAGTATAACTTCGAAATGAATGATAATGTTTATTCAGTGAGTTCATTGCATAAGAAGCACAGTGAACTGTATGGCTAACCAACTAACCACTGTAATCTTTTTTATATTTACATCCACCATTCCTGTCACTCCCAAGAACTTACCTTGGCAACAGCTGTTCTTGGATGAGCTCGGTGTTGCCAAGGCCTCTGCCCCCTTCCTTCTCCTCTGCCCACTCAGGCTTCACCTCTGCTTGCTGCCAACTTAACGGGCCTTTGCCTCTGGTGGTCTGAGAGAGATATAAACTGAGGGTGAAAACAGCAGAAGGCAAAGAACATTGGGGAGGAAAAAGTTATTCTACAGTGGGAGGACACCTTTGAAGCTTTCCATGGAAGTTACTGGCAGTAAAAACAGTTTACCAAACTCTGTAATGCCAAGTAAACTTATGAGCAATCACAAAAATGTATTTTCTTTGTCTGGATATAACCAGCAAATTTCACATTGTAGGCGAAAAAAAGTCTGTCAACTAGAAACAGTAATGCCTTTCATTGCTGATTATAATTAAGGAGTTATTTCTCTGTGGTGTCAGCCGCTGTTGTTTCTCATTTCATGCTGCCTGAAAAGGAAAAACAAAGATATTCGCTGGGTGACATTCTACTGTACCAATTAATGACCTTATCATCACAAGTGACATGCAGCAAAGGTCTCAGAGCAGAGACGAGGCTGTTCAGTGGAGAAAATTTTAATATGCTGAACTCAGCTTTGGGAATACACCATTACTGGCAGAAATGTTAATCAGATTTGACAGAAATCTATACTTCACTAATTCAAACCAAATGGTTAAAATGACATATATGATATATAAAATGTCCTTTTCCTTTCACAATACTACTATAGGAAGGGCAGAGTTTGCATGTTTTCCCTCTGTATGTGTGGGTTCTTACAGAGTTCTGGCTTCCTCCCACCGTCCAAAGACATGTGTGTTACAGTAGGTTAATTGAACACTCTAAATTCTCCCTAGGACTGAGTGTGTATTAAATGGTTGTCTAACCCTCTCTGTGTTGGACTGGCGACCTTTTCCAGGGTGTACCCTGGCTCTTGCCTGCGATAGACTCCAGCCCACCCATGGTACAGAAAATGGGTGGATGAGGATTATTTTGATATTTACTTATTTATGGCACTAACGGAAGGATGAAAAAATAAGACTCACTAGTGGTGCAGCTGGTGCTGCACCACTAGTGAGTCTTCACAGACTGTCTTCACAGACTGTCCATATTCCAAACACTGCACTGTTGATGCTGTAACACTGCTTACTGTGTGATGGTTTACTGTAAGATCAGTGATGCTTGCAAGATGAAGCAAGCACCATGTGGAGCGACAAAGTTAGCTAACAATGGGACATCTGTAAACATTAAGTGCTACACAGCAGTTGTTGATTACAGGTAACGCTACTGAATGTTAAAAACATCTTATGTTTTCTTATGGGCACTAGGAAATGAAGCCATGTCAGCATGTGTTTTCAGTCCCAAATAAAGTTGAAGCTGCCTCCATGAGTTAAATGCACACCCGATGTTCATTTGCCTGGCTGCCCAGCTTCTATCATATTTTTATATGGACTCACGCTGCTGATCAAGTCTTTATCCTCTTATTGCCTGTTTGCATTGAGCGGTATGGTATGGGTTGGTACTGTTGAGTATGCTAGTTTGAGTGTTACAATTGAAGCGTCCCATGATCCCAGACCTAGCTGTACCATTTTTGGGCTGTTTCAGATGTGGGTCCATTGAAAATGGTGTGGTAGGGTTCGGTTACTGGCTTTACGCAATACAATGCTTTGATTGGCGAAGAGAAACAAAAACAAAAACAACTCCCAAAGCAGCATGGCACAAACACCAGTCAGTCCACGTTGAAAACTAAACAGTAAACAATTAATCCCAACACCAGCTGGGTCTGGTTGGCTCTGGAGCTTCAACATTTCCTCCCATAGTTGCTGATGAGATCACATGAAATGAGCTGGATGGAGCGGTGAGGAATTAAAAAATATAGAGACACATTTCATGTTGTTTTGGCTTCACGTGGGTTGGTGTCGCGCGAGTATGACGCCACTCTAGAAATTCCGGATGCTGGTGGCGGCCCGAGTTTTAGTGAAAACGCTTCTCTGAATGGGTTCAGGAGCGTACTGAACCGTAGCAACCCGGGCCATACCCCTCAGTAGAAATGAGGCATTAATACTACTTTTTCGTGGCTTTCTGTGGTGCTGGGTCATTTGCTGGTTGCAGAAGAATCTATTACTCCTACTGTACAGTAGTTGATAAACTATAACTTTCTCCTGTATCAAAGCTGTTGAGGATGTGCATGCAGCGTTAATACCTTCACATCTGTAGGATGGCGGTGGAGAGATACGTGCCTGGCTCCTTCATTTTGGTTTTTAACACTTTATCATCCATCAGCATTAAAAAACTGGATGCATGTGTTTTCTTTTACAAATCCTGCCCCTAGTTCCTTAGAAGGTAACAATTCAGCAGGATTGGTTTCAAAGCTGTGTGAAGCTGCCTTCCTTTTAAACATAGAGGGAACAATGTCTGATGAGTTTCCTGCCAATAGGTTTAGGATAATAATTGCAGCACTTCTAAAATGCACAATGCCTTTCATCCAAATCTGGTACATTGTCAAGTTTAAATTCTCTAACTTTGCATCGTTAGTTTAACTGTTTAACTTAACTGGACACAGATTTAGATAACTTGAAATAATATTGTCCAAGTAATCTCTTTATTTATTCAGCCTCATGACAGCTAGGCTCTCAACAGGAGGACTGCCTGAGCTGCTCTAGTTACTGCATTACTGCACTACTTCCCACTGACTTAGTCTCTTTTTTGCTCTTGTGTTTGTTTTTTTCTTTTTTTTGGCCTGAGCCAGACAGAAAACTTACTTTATTTTGATAAAATGGATTTATTTTGTTTGTTAGATGCAACAAAACAAGAAGGACAAAAGTTGGAGCCTCTTTAGGGACTTCTGCTCACTGTCAGAGCAAATTCTCCACATTGTCATTGCTCTGTATGAATAAAAGTTAATTGGCCCGATCAGAGAACCCAACTGGCTCAGCGACCAAAGAGTTGGACTGTTAACATGCAGGACTTCTGTGTGAGGTTTCCTTGTGTCCAGAGACAGTAAGTAACAACAACAACAACAAAAACAACAAATCGTGTTATCAATCAATGGTGTAAATTAATGAATGGATCAACAAAATAACAGGTTAATGCTTCCAGCACTCATTTATACAAATATCAACTGGCTCAGCTGGACTGACTGACCAGCATACCACTGCAATACTTTGGCTGTAACATATTTATATAACTATTACAGGGAGAAGAAGCAGCTCCTACTAACTGTCCGTCCGTCCTCTTCCGCTTATCTGGGGTCGGGTCGCGGGGGCAGCAGCCTAAAGGCCCATTTATGCTCGACGCAAATGACGGATACGCACACGCACGGAAGGTTTCGTCCGTCTTCTGCGTCAATTTCGTGCGTTTGTGGTGCGTTTTCAGGCTCCTTGTGCATCCGTCACTCGACGCAGAAGACGGAGTAATACCATCGGAAACCGCGGGGTCAGTGTTGAGCATAGTGGAGCAGAAACAAACCACCGCAGAAGAAGAAGATAAACAGGAAGGACAAAACCATAGAAGAAGAATGAAGACATCGAAAAAAAACATTAGAAGTTGAACAAGCTTTTGAAAAAAAGTTCTTCAAGTGTTTCGGGACTGTTGGTGGTTAGAAACAACTTAATAGCAGCGCGTTTGTGCCGCCAATCAATGTTTGAATCCAACGTTTATCACGGAGTTTATAATAAACTCAGCACTGCCACTTAGCGGAGATTAGCCGTAGCAACAGAAACGACGCATGGAAACATGAAGGCAGCGACGCATGGAGACGTTTGGAACGGATGCCCCAAATTACGTCCGTCAGGGAGCATAAATGGGCCTTAATGGTTGTCAATCATCCCTCCCCAAGCTCGCAGCCCCCCTCTCTGTGTCTCCTCGTCAGCCATTTATGGGTTTTCCGACAGTCACGAGACTCATGACGGTGCCAAGATGGCAGAGGAAGGAACCGCCCAATGTGTATCACATCAGCTCATCAGAATCCTATGGGTCACATGGTTTAAGGGTTAGTCCATTCATATTACAGTTTATGGTCAACCCCCAAAGCCCATTTGCAACTGAGAAAGCTTAATTCTGAGCTGGTGGAGTATTGCTGTCCATTTGACTAATTATCAATAACAATGTGCATTCACATTGGCAAAAATAATGGCCTCCATTGTGGCTCATATGTCCAGAGACACAGCTGCCAATCAAACTAGTACTATGCTCCATTTATGGATTACTCTGTTTTAATCCTTTCCACAGAGAACTGCTACCTCCAAATTATATTTCTACTCAACAAAAACATTTTCCTAATTATGATTTCTCGTCGGCTGGATTATTTTTTGAACCGTCGCATTTATGACCAGTATTTGAGTTGACTGAAAGCAGCTGGGTGCTCAAGGGGCTTATCTCTCAAATTAGAAACCTGTTAGGGCAACAAAAGCATTGAGTTAAGTAAAGATAGTGACTATGTTTTAATAACATTACATAACCTTAATCCTGTACTAAGAAAAGAAAAACAATAAAAACTACAAATGTAAACTACACTTCAAGGATTTTTTTTTTCTGTCTGTGAAACATAAGGTGGTAGATCTTGGAAATATGGCACACTTTACCTGCAATACCCTGCTACGGCTAAGGCTGCTACCTTTCAGAAATCAAAATAAGGGATGCTGCCTACAGCTCCTCGGGGACATGGCTACAGAAGGGCAATGTCACCTAAAATCATGAACACATTAATTGAACATCCTTCCATCCATCTATCTTCTTGTACTTATCCAGGTCAGCTCATGGCGCCAGCAGCCCAAGCATGGAAGCCCAGACTTCTCTCTCCCCCGCCTCATCAGCCAACGCATACTGTTAATCTGTTGGTATAATTTGTTTTTTAAATGGACATACATGTAATATGTATGTCCATACTACTTTATCTTTAATATGTCAGACAGCAAACTTTACATCACTGGAAACACTTGCTGATACAGTTTACATTTTAACTTTTAATCATCTCCACTGACTGTGTCCCGCCCAGGGTGAGCTTCTTGCACTTTTCATGGGTTTTACTTTAGAGGACATAGTGGTGTATTGGGTGTGGTGGACATTTTCAGAAGGCGCAAACAGTTTATCTGGCCATAGTGTTACCTGGTTAATTTTTTTCTTTATTAGATTTAATCTTGATATGTGTGTGATAGATCTGTGTATTGGACATTTATGAAAATACGTAACAAATTGAGTCCCGTTTTGGTTCAATACGGGACGCAACATTTAATAAACAAGGGTTGGTATTTTATGGGGCGTGTGGCAATATGATAGGGAAGTTTTTACACAAACCCAGGCAAAAAAATCTAGTGTACCACTAGAAAGGAAAAACGTGTTTTCCATGTAAACCTTAATTTGGAGTTAATATTTCCATGTAAATCCCAAGTAGAAGATTTTAATTCCGAATTATTTGATTCCAAATTATTAATTCCGAATTAAAAAACATCATGTAATTGTAGCCGCTGAATCTAGTCTGTTGAGAATAAAAAAGCAGCCACATCTGCTAATAGTCAGAGCCTTATTATGATATCCTGTGTGTCTGCCCTCTTTATGATGGATACATTCAGTAAAATTGAGTGTGATCTTTCAATCAAAACTCTTGATAAAATGATTTCTATCGCAGTATCCACAATCTGCGGTGTGTATAAATAGGCCTTTATAGCATTCTAGTCTCCTCAATAAATCCATTGCCAAGGTTTGATAAATCCTGGCAAACATGTCTTAATTAATGGCAATTCAAAGGACTTTAGTGGTAGCGGTACACATTAGTGTCAATCCAGTTCATGAGCATGGAAGTTCAGACTGAGAGTAATTTCACAAAACTTCATAGGCAGTTGGATCCATTTAATTTAAATCGTGTTGGAGCAGGGATACAATGAAAACCTGCAGGACTGTGATCCTCATAGGACTGAATAAAGTTACCATAAAGTCTAGCTCTTTAAATCTTACTCAAAGGGAGGAAGAAAAAGCAGATCTCAAATAGTGGGCCCCCTTTCTTATCCAGCTAAATAGAGAAAATTCATGAGTAGAATTACATTTTCTTGTGGCACAAATCAAATCCAGTTTCTGTCTGAAGAGCTGCTTTAAATGAGAGTAATTTAAATTCAGTCCAAACTGACAAAACTTTACCATAATATGAATTTTAATATACTTGTAGCCTGGAATATAATTATAACGATGCTCTAATTTTCATTTCCTCTTATTCCTATTAAGATAAAAACACACATTTTTCTTTTTTTCAGTACTGTTCGACTTAAGACAAAAATCACTTTTCCTCAGAACTTAAAATAGCCTCATCAAGTTTCTTGCTCATTTACAGCCTCGTGAACCGTGTTCTGGCCCCTATAATATGAAATAAGGCTGCCTCCTTGACAGGTTCTGCAGATTACTGCTCAGCATGACTGTAATAATTGCCCAGGTTCAGTCAGACTCTTATAGTTTCGGAATAATTATTGCTGCTAGTGCTGGTCTACATTCAGCTCTGCCTTTATATTAAATGCAGCTATGGCAAAAAAAGAGGGGGGAAAGCGCTTAAAGCCCTGAATCTATTCTTTAAAAAACTGAGAAAACAAATGTTGCAAGAGTATGGCTTCAAAGATACACAATAAGAAATACAATAGATTCAATGATTAGGTATGACAAACCTGACCAGTACGTGCCCAGTTCAAAAACATCCTGTTGCTTTCTTAATGAGGCCCTCCCGGTCTGCTTGTGGAAGACCTGTTCTTTAGTTCAATTAACTCTAGTGAAAGTAAGATCTGTACTCCTGATCATTGTACATTATGGTCAAACATGTACACTTCTAATGAAGTTAGCTACACTGTATAGCTGCAGTGACTCTAAAAAGAGCATTGTTAAGATAAACCCAATTTATTCTGAGATTATTCCCCATCACAAGCCTTTTAATTCTGTTTCTGAAGAGCCTTGAGATATCAAGTTATTCTACAAGCAAAAGTAGGAAAGATAACTGGGCCACTACATTAAGGATATAGAGTGTGACTAAAATGAACTTTGAAGGTTTTTGTGATGCTGCAATATTACATATTTCTTCCATGGCAATGGCTGAAATTACTACATACTACTGTATATAACTGTGTAGGATCCCCCATAATTATGCACCCTTTGATATTGTCCACATCCACAGTTCCCATCAGCTGCACAGCTTTTTTTAAAATTTTTGTGACCTTTATTTTAATAATTTACACTATTACCCAAGAGCTAGAAGCAACATTCAAGCTTGAGTGCAGCAAAAAGAAAAAAAAATGTTACAATGTTACAATGTTAAATCAAATTAAATCTATGTAATGACAGAGTACAGGTGAGGCAGGCACAGCTGTACAAAAAGAATGAAAATGCACCAGTAAGTACATTTTAGGTGTGTTTGGAGAAGTAGTCACTATATGAGGGATGAGAATTCAAAATATTTTTGATGGTAAAAGGGTGCTTCTGCTCTACTGCATTTGGTAGCTTAATTCCACCATCATGTGACTATAAATGAGAAAAGACTGGATTAAGACTCGCTTGTGCATTGAGACTAGACCTTCACACCATGTTCCTGAGAGGACACACCGTTGTTGAGAAGACACATTAGCCTGTATGATTGAACTTTATTACAGCATTATTTATTTAACTGTTCAAGTTAGTAACTATCTTACAAATGGAAAATCTGTCTCTCTATCTACCGTATCTATCTATCTGTCTGCTTTATAAATAGTTAATATGATTGGCTACTTAAAAAAAAAATCATCCTCATTTTGATGATGGATGTAAACAATGTAACTTAATAAAATGTATTTCAAAGTGCCATGACCATAATTTTGAAATGGGCTGACGTGAACAAAGGAAATCTGGTATGTTATGTATTGCAAGTAGTGGTATGCAGTAAGGTCTTAAAAGTTTTGGATTTTCCTTCCTGACTCAGCACAAGTTCAGACATAATCATGGAGACGGCCACAGGATTTACATTGAAATCATTGATTATTTTTTATTGTTCTGGTCGTTTATGCTACAATATAAATATAAGTACCATAAGCATGCGTGTGTTGAGATCCTCCATATCTGTGACATGTTTAGATATTAAAAGTGCTTAGTAGATAATACCAGCTGATATTTATATTTACTTTGGATTATTATGCCTTCCCTTTATTTATATGAGGCAGATTAATCTGTATGTTGTTCCCGCATGAGTATTGCTGCCGGACCTCTTTCATACAGTTGACTGTTGTGACCAGTGAAGCTGAGCTGGTGAAATGAGTGTAGAGGAAAAAACAATCTGTTAAACAACATACACATGTTTATGTGCACGGAATCTAGTCAGTATTGTGTCCGTGTTATTAATGTTGTAATTTTGTTTTTGTTTGTGTCTTTTCAGTTGTTTACCTGGCGAACGGCGCAGCTACTGTCAGTGTGTTAGCTAGCCTAGCATGTGCTACTGTGTGTGAATGCTGGCAAAAAATAAAGCTAAAGAACATGTGAGCTGTGTCGGAGTCTGAGTTGGACACAGTCTCATTGGTCAAGCAACCCCTTTACGGTGGGGAAGATCAGAACAGTATTAGCCTGATAAACCGTACATTGTGTTTAAAATAGACATTTTCAACATTGTTTCTTTCTTTGCTCTCATATTTCAGATGGCAGTATATCTGTTCATACAAAATATATACAGAATGGCTTATGATTAATAAATCAGGTTGTGAAGTCTCAGTGGTGATGTGTAGTCTCGTATGTAATCTGCTGTGATATGTAATCTGCTCACTTTTGCATGTTAAAATAGAAATTGAATATGTTTTGTTCTTAGTACAGTGTGCATGACAATGTCTAATCCCTCTCCAACTACATTTGCCCAGTAGGGAAGCAAAGCACCAGGTTGGAGAGGATGGGTAAAAAATAAACACCCTCAATTTTGGGAAGTGTGTTAAAGGAACAGGAGTGGAGGGAGAAAAGGAGGGGAAATGCTATTTCTAAAACTCCATTCAAAGCTGTTAACGTGGCTGGATAAAGTATGTAAAAATAATTATGAACAAACATTTTTTGGGGGGATAAAACAAATGTGGAATGACAAACTATACACCCAGGAAAATAGTTTATTGCTGCTAATCACTGTGAGGAAATCGTATAATGCATCTTTCTGCAATAAACCTGTGATACAAACTATATCCAAACCTTTTTTTTGTTGGACATAACAACCAAGTGTCACTGTATATCTTGAGAGAGTGATGTAAATTTAAAATATCTTTATTCTAATCCACAGAAAAGATTTTTGATCATTTTTATATTTTTTTTATAAATGTAACTGAGTCACAGCTACAGATGAAATAGTCACATATTACAGTTTCACCGTATTCAAAAGGTGTAAAGTGGAATTTCCTGCAGGATGACTGTCCTACATGTGTCTCACTGCCAAGTGGAAAAGTCAAGATCAAATCCTGACTCGGATGTCTAATTGAAATGCAATACTTAAAAAGTTGTGCTGGATGGGATGCCACAATGAAAAATAAATAAATGTAAATGTAATGTTCATCAGCATTACTACATAATACTTATATGACTGTTATGATTTTCATGCTGGACTGCAGCAGAAATTTCTTGTGATCCCTAAATAATATGGCTCAAAGTTTGATTTTGGAAAATCACAGTGTTGCTGAGATATGATTATTATTTCCTTTATTTAGCCAGATAAAAACCCATTGAGATCATGATCTCTTTCGCAAGGGTGACCTGGGCAGACCTGGGTATGATAAAATGATAAATAAAAAAAGGAAACAAGATCAATTAAAACATAAAATTTCATGTCTGATATCAGAGATATCAGATCTGACATTCAGTTGGACATTCAAATAAAAAGAACGCTGTAAAAATAGCATGACATCTTTGGTGATGCTTATACTGAATGCCATCTGAGTCAATAATGCCATCTTGCCTCAAGGAATTCTACAACATCTTGTTCGTGAAAATCATGGATATAGGCCAATAGTTGTACATTAAACTAACATTTTTTGCCAGTCTGTCAATATCCCTCGGTCCCTTGATCAGGGGATTAGCTCATTTGCTGCAGAAACTGACACAGATTTGAAATCAGTATCTGGTCATTGTAAAGCATATATAGACAGGGCTACTCAGTTCTGTTCTACAAGGGCCGCAGCCCTGCAGATTTTTACTGTATTCCTGCTCTAAACACACCTGACACAAATTAATGAGTCATTGTGCAGAACTTCATTGGCTGTTGGGTCCATATAATTTTAGACAGGTGTGTTGGAACAGGGAAACATTGGGACTGTGACCCTGTGGGACGGAACTGAGTATCTCATAGAAGCTGTTGACTTCCGCAGAAAATGAACAAGTGTGCCTCTCAGTAACTTGAAGGCTGTCTGATTTATGTCTTGCTGTCATCCCCCTGCCAGGGTCACAACACAGCAGGAATATCAGCTCCATCTTTTCTCTTTTGTTGGATCATAATCCAGCTCTGACAAACTCTGATTTGCCACACAGCTTTTTGGCATGGACTTTCTTTAGTTTTTTTACCTATAGACTACACATAGCTGAACAGATGCAGAATTGACGCAGAGCACGATTCTTGATCACCTCCTCCTGCACTCATTCACAGCAACACACAAACACATGCGCACACACCCATTTACAACTTTACCTTATGGTCACGTGCAGTACTGATTATTCTTCAGTAAATAATCCGATGCCGTTTGCTTGCAACAAGTTGTTACGTTTATTAACCATTGATCTCATGGTGTGTTCTAGATGTCTCAGAATTCCAAGCGGGAGACAGAAAGTGACGTAATTACCAGTTTGTTGAAATTCCAGTTGCACCAACTCGGAAAAAATGCACATCTATGAAACAACTCATTTGTGAGCATCTACAGATGTTGATAAAACCAGTAAATCACAGACTCGTAAAAATTTGCACTATTTAAACTCCAGTCAGTTTCAGTGATAATTGAAAACCACACATATATATTACATTTTTCACAAGAAAACTCGCTGTAACAACATAATTATGATAACATCAACCCATTGGTGCAAATTATGTGTTCCCAGCTCAGAATTCTGAGATCACCTTATCACTTCCAGACTCATTATCTCGGAATTCCGAGTTCCAAGGACAACTGGAAGGCACTATCAGCAGCCACACATATACATGCCACAATCATAAGATGCGCACATTAGACACCTAACTTGTCACAAATCTCCACAGCTATAATGCCAAACATTTAATATTTGATATGTAGAGTTTCTCATACATTTTGCATCACTTTATGGTAAAAACTCTGTTCAAATTACATTACAAATTAGCAGTTAACAGGGGGCACATCACTGAAAGAAAATCAGCAAAAGTCCTCTAGTGTGTCATTAATAACAATTCAGGATGAAATGAAGTGGCAAGAAAAAAATCAAAGGGTAGTTAAGGTCATTTGGAATTAAAAATTTTTTTTTTATTTTGCTTTTAAGATATATATTAGTAAAATGAGGATAGAAAAAGAAAATTCTATGTAAATGGAATGCAAACCAAACTATATCTTCCAGATAACCCATCTGTTTAACAATGTGGTGCAAATGATTTATAACTGTGGTGCTGAAATGGGTGGCACAGCATGGTGGCAGAGTATTTAACTATGACTGGACTAAAGTGTCAGCAAGAATTGCACTGATACATGTGCAAAAGAACATTCGAGGAATGGATGAACTGTATCGTTATTTCAACAAGTCCAAGTGAATATTAGGAACATTTTTCTTGTGTGTGCTTTAAAAGTTGTTTTTAAGTTACATTTCAAATTATATATCTATCTAAAAACCAATACAAAGACTTTTATTTTATGCATTTTGAGTGAATTCCAAATTATACTATTTGTCTCTATGATGAAGGAGTGGGGGCTCCGGAAATTATTCCAGCCAACTGCACTCAGCCATTGTCAGAGATGTTCACAAGTCATTTTTTGCAAGTCCAAGTCAAGTCTGAAGTCTTTGGGGGGTGAGACTTGATCAAGTCTCAAGTCTTTGGTCACGAGTCCAAGTCAAGTCTCCATAAAATAATTTCCCGTGTCTTTTCTTTTTTAATGAACCTTCTTATCTGCTGCTATTCGGTCAACTAAGAAATAGGAACACTGTCCAGCTATATTTAGCATCAACTGTATTACTATCCCTCCTTCATCTACTTTCATAAAATTTCAGTACTGATTAGTTGTTATATGATCACTTTAAAAGAGTACTGCAGTGCAATATAAATAAAAAAACACAATGAATGATTTCCTTTAAAAGGAAAATGTATTCTTCCATCATCAACATGGTTACAGTATATCTTGCCCCCTGTTAAGACTGACTACGGTCTTTTCAAATGTTTAACTGGACATTACACTCTTTTCATGTCAGTACAGTAACATCCTTCTATTTAGTGCAAAACATCTTACTATAGCTTAATGTAAACAACTTGTGAACAA
>JAVQJG010271481.1:0-21653 GCA_036024015.1 Craterocephalus amniculus
CCGCCCCCCCCCCCCCCGGCGGCCGCCCCCCCCCCCCCCCCCCCCCCAGCCTAATAAGGTTTTTCCCACCCTCTGGGAACTACATAAAAGTCTAGTTCGGCCACTGCATCAGTTAAACATTCAAACTAAATCCTTTTACAGTTTGCTCTAACATCGATGTTGTGAATATGCAATCACTAGGTGGTGCACATTAGTCAATTAACACTGTTGTATCAGTTACCAGTGCAAATCAAACATGTGCTGCTATGTTGAAAGCAGAAAAAAAGGCAAGCATGGGCAGCTTTGTGCAGAGATGTTTTCCCTGCTACAATACCAAATCAATCGGGATCAATCAAATTGATGGGTCACTTACACACCTGTGCATAGCTTAACAACCAGTTGGAGAACCATTTTATTAGTACTGAATGTGTTGCAGCAGTAAAATTTTATAAATATGCAGGACTATGACCCTCAAGGGCTGGAATTGCTAACCACTGGCCCAGTGTGTGTAAAAGATACATAAATCAACAGATAAAAAAAGAAGTTCCCAATGTACTTTCAGTATGCACATCAGTTGACATGAAACATAACAATATACTCCAAGTTATTCATGAATTACTATATAAATGCTGGTGTCCTATCAAAAGTCCTACACAGACGTGCAACCTCCACACATATGTATAATTCAGAGTAATCATAGGATTGATGCAAGGTTTGGAACATCAACTTTCTCATTTATGGTTTAGTTTCTTTCAGGATATATTATAATATGTCAACTTAGCTATAGGGCTGAAACAGGCCTATAAATAAACAACAAAGAAAAGGTTTTAAAATATATTTTATAAGTATTGCTATACAAATTCAATCATTCAAGAAATGTTAGAAAATACATTTTACAAGGTATCAAAGAGTACAATGACATAAATTTGAAAATAATGCTACAAACGTGATATTGTTCAAACCAGGTGAAGCTCATAGTTGCTTTTCAAAGTTGGATGACAGATGAGATATAAAATAGTTCCGGGAAATTTGCACGAACCGCTACAGCGAGGAATGATGGATTGAAGATTGCAGTTTAGTAAAGATGACAACTTGACGTGTCCGGTGTTGGCTCTCAGCCTCCGTGAACCATGCACACCATCTGGACGACGGACCCGTCCTTGATCCCGGACTGGCAGAGCTGGACAGAGTCATCGTCCAGTGGCGCATCTTCAACGATCAGCCGCATTTTAAGTTGTCCTGCACACACAGAGGAAAATAAATATTAATACTTGCAGCGTGTTGTCTAAGTTTACGACATGATATGTAATTTCTGCTGAGTTGTCTATTATAGAAACCTGTATTGTTTTACATAAATCTTTGTCAATATTGTCTTCAGTTTTTAGTGTGACTTTTACCTGCTTTTAGAAACTCCTTCGATGCTCGTCGCCTCAGTTCTCCAACAGTGACATGTTGCATGCCCACGTCCTTTTTATTTAACACGCGGATGGTTTTCTGTTCACCAGTGTGTGAACAAACTTGGAGGTGGGATCTGCACATCTTCTTTGCTGGGGAAAAGAAGACACTTCTAGTCTGTTTGTTTGCTTCCTGTGGAATGAACATCAGCAGGTATTGTTGTAGCTTTATAGGCTGTGACTTTTTATGGCGAAAAAAATCCCGAGCTGTCCCGGTAATAATAAATAGACGGTATGGGAAGCACCGTGGTTTTTTGTTTTGTTTTGGCGTTCTAGCAGCCAATGGAAAGTCCCCTCGCTCACTTTCATTATCATTTACAACAGTCACGTGAGTTATTGTAATTGTTATTATCTTTTGGGCTAAGTCTACTTACAGGAAACCAACAGACGATCTTAAAGGCGAGGTAAGACCTTTTTTGCTCATTTTCTTTGTCCAACATATCGTTATATAACTGTCAAGGTATTAGCCTATAAGCTTCATCTGCCCTTTAACTTCTCGCTCTCCTTCGGTAAAAGTGCGAATGGACAGACATCGGCTATGATGCAAACACAGTGTTTAAACATAGAATAGAATTGTGTCATTATTCACGCTACTGTTAAGGTTGGTAGACGGTGCTAATGATCCAAACGCTGGACTCACGTAACAGGTTTATCATGTGAAGTGTCCGAAGGAACTACAGGAAAAGTCTTCACTGGAAGACGAAACCAAAATAACGCAGGACGCACTGAGGAACTCTGCAGCAGTAGGAGAAAGAAATTCAGGTAGGCGATGGGCTATATCTGAGGTGTGTGAAAAATCACTGAAAAATCAGCTCAGGACCCAACCTGCTGCTACTGCTGCAAAGGACACCACAGTGCGCCTGAAAGAAAAGAAACAACACAGCTGTATAAGTGTAATACAATGACTGTAACCTTGGCGCATTATTGGTCCCAGTGTTTGACCATTTCTTTTATGCCCTTCTTAAAGCAGGGTAGATATAAACTTGGTGCTTTGTGTCCCTAGGGATGTTTTATAGTCTTTCGATTAACTAAGAGCGCAAAAAAGAGAATATGTATACTAATTGCAATTAATGCCAAGAACAATTTCTGCAAAAAGTTTCACTTTTGTTGAACTTGTATTCAGTCATGGCTTAATTTCCCATTAGCAATTTAAAGTGGAGCTACTGTATACTAACACAGTGGAACTTATTGGGTTTATTAAATGTAAAGTCCCTGTTCAATGCTTTTCATTTAGCAGATTGACACAACAATATGGATGGGTTCAACAGCATCAACAAAAGTAGAGAAGTGTTATGACCCCAATGATCCCACGCTTGTATTTGTCGATGGAGAGGACGATTTAGACTGTAAGTAGTTTTCAGCCTGAAGAAAAAAGTCTGAATTTTGAGCTTGAAAAACACATCTGTAAAACTGTTGCACACCTAGGTTAAAGCATTTAATGTTTAATTATTAACTTTTTGTCCCTTTTCCCAGTTTTGTGTGAAGGCTTCTCTTCTAGAAGAGCTCAGATGTCCTGTGGTCATGCTGTGACCCCAATGTCTCTCACCAAATGGTGTATGAAATTGTTGGATGAGGTAAAAAAAAAACATAAATATTGTAATATGAAGTAGTTTAATTCCAGCCTGCAATTTAATTATCAAACTGCCTTCTTCCCCTATCATTTTCTCTATAAGGGTGAAAGGAAATTTGTCTGTGGCCAGTTTGGTTGCAATGCAGAGTGGTCTTATGCAGAGGTTTGCAAAATGGCTCTTCTGACCCCTGAAGAAAAGCAGTACTATACAAAGAAAATGGCGCTTAATGCTGTTGAAACCAGATCAGTGAGTATGTTGTAGGCCATTTGAAATTTAAATTAACATTTTCTTTGAATGACATTGAAACTGTATCAAATTAATCTTTCCCCTGTTTTCTTTTTGGAAATGTGTTACATATATTTTTTTAATAACAATGAAACTTTAAAAAATCCATGCTTTCCCCCTTTATTCATAATGTGCCATATCACAGTGTCCAAGATGCAAATCCTCTGTGGTCCGAGTCGATAGATTTAATCTGAGGGTCTGCTGCAAAGTTTGCACTGCAAAGAAACAACAGACCTACGCATTCTGCTGGCAGTGTATGAGGAGATGGAAGGGTCCACATCCACGGTCAGACCGGTGTGAAAATGACGGCTGCTGCAACCTCTCAGTGAAAACACTCCAGTCCTGTCCAGATATCATCTTTGATTCAGTGAAAGGAGTCACTGGGTGTCCCTCCATCCGGGCCTGTCCCACCTGTGGATGTCTGCTGGAGCACCGTAAAACACACTGTAAACACCTCCTTTGCCCTCAGTGTAATGTGAAGTTCTGCTTTGTGTGTCTGAAGATCTATACTGACTGTATGAAAACAAGTTCAATTTCAGGACCGTGCTCTACTGGAGTTGCCCCAAGACAGACCTCGATACCTGTGAGGTGGAAGAAATAGTGTAAACAATACAGGCCATGGTCTCCCATTTATCTTGACCAGAATGGCTTTCTGAAGTTATACAAAACTTGCTGTAATTCTTTATCTCAGATTCAGATGATAGAAACAAAATACTGTGATAGAAAATGACAGCATAATATATATGAGGCAGTGCCAGAGCAAAGAGTTATTATGAAAATCTATATGTTACTTCATCACCATGGACAGCTCCACAGCCATACCAATAGTCTACAAACAAGTGACTGTAAATATGCTCTGTGTGTTAATGGATACATGCCGGTTCATAACTGAATCCAACTTATCTTTGCTGTATTATTTCAATTCAGATTTTGTAAATTGTACCATTTCACAATAAAGTCATTTCAAGGCAATATTCAGGCATAATCAATTCAGTCTGATCCAGTTTAAACGATCCATACTAGCAACCTATAACTGTGTGCACACATGCCAGTAGTAGCCTATCTAAGGTAACCAATAAATTACAGAGAATATAATGCCATCTATGAAAATTTATTTGCGTTAAGACAGTAGGAATCAAAACTCACTTTTAACAGAAAGAGGCCTCCAATCATTAACGGTAACAACCTATTTTTTAAACCTTTTTCATCTTTTATTCTATTTTATCTTTGCTTTGTCTTGTGTGTGTTACTCTGTTAAATGTGGCAGCACAGATCAAGACAAATTCCTAGTTTGTGTACTACATGAACAATGGCAATAGAGCTCTTCTTATTGTTATTCTTATTCTTCCCTAAAAGGTTAAATTTGAGAGGACAGGACAGTCATGTGTGGGCATGCACACACACAAATACAAATCAACAAATTAAAGTTGGGTTAATTTGCTTGAGAAAGAAGAATGAGGAAACAGAGCTAATGACAGCAATGATGGTATCATCATACATGGACAGTAACGAGAGCTTAAGTGAGGAGAAGTCTTCAGTAGATTATGGGAAGTCCCCTGGCAGATTACAGCAGTAGCTTAAGATCGTACAGTACAGAGCATTCACTATAAGCTTAATTAAAGATCTGTTCATTATTTGTTTCATTTTAGGTGAGTATTTTTAGATCTGCAGGGATAGGCATGATAGCTGTTCCAAAGTCCAAGTCTGATGGTGAATGATTGCTGTACTGTTCTAGCTTTTTGGGTTTGGGACTATGTTCTTGTAAATATTCATTAGCTTGCACTGTCTACTTTCAAATGCTATGTTTCCTTTTTGTTTTTTTAAAAAAAAAAAAAACACATGACAGCTATCTGATCATATAGTTG
This sequence comes from Craterocephalus amniculus, assembly GCA_036024015.1. Taxonomy (NCBI): domain Eukaryota; kingdom Metazoa; phylum Chordata; class Actinopteri; order Atheriniformes; family Atherinidae; genus Craterocephalus; species Craterocephalus amniculus. The sequence goes on from JAVQJG010271481.1 coordinate 5,155, forward strand.
AAATATGGAGTGACTCTAAAATGTCTTGGAAATTTTGTTATTTTTTCATTTTCACTATATTGTCTGAAACAATCTGAATTTCCCTTATTTTCCTCTGGGACCAGTGATGTGTAATTAAATGTGTTTAAAGACAGGATTAAGTTCAAATAGTAATTTAAGAGTTCATAACACCCAGAAATCTGTGTGTCTATGAACCACAGTTAAGCATCATCCTGCTAGACACTGCAGTTTGTGCTCCATTGGATTTATTGGTCATCCCAAGATTTTTGCCTTATCTTGGCCAAAAAAGATCCCGCAGATCACTGAAACGTTAGCAGTCCTAATAATTAAATGGGGTTGTCCAAGACAGATTACATTCCATTTAGTATGTTGTTAAGAAAAGTCTTTCAAAACATAAAATGATATAATAAATAATCTAAAGTTGCAGAGTAGTCATACATCAAATGACAACAACTGGCATGACAGTGATTGTTAATAATATATTATATTCTTCTGGCTGTTTTAGAAAGTTTGTGGTATATTGTATGCCACAGGTACAACAAAGACTCAGGCCTATACCACTATTCTGTTATTTCTTTTAAAAAATAAATCACACAATGATAAAAATTGTGAGAAAATAGATTTTAATAAAATTATTAATGTAGACTACACAGATTAAAAACAAAAGTCAAAAACATTGTCCAGAATGAAGTTGAACGTTGATTTTTTTCTACAGTTGCAATATATACATTACAGTTAACGAATATTCCCATAAACAGTGATTTAGAGGAAGGAATGATGTGTTTTATGAGGATGAAGCTCCTGATGGATCAGCTGTTGACTCGTCTCTCCGCTGCTGGGCGTCAGCCTCCGTGAACCTTACGGACCATCTGGACAACTGTCTCGGGCTTGATTCCGCAACTGCAAAGTGGGGCTCCGTCAACAAGTTTCTTGTCTTCTACAACCAGCTGCACTTCACCTGCGCTGGATCCTGCGCACATTAAACGAAAAAAGAAAAACAGAAGAGTTTAACTTTCCCTCCGTTCTTTCTACAAGTTTACTGCATTTCATGCCTTTGCTGAGGTTAGGCTGTATAGCTAAAGTTGCGATCTGGCAAAATGGTGGGCTATTCAAACAGATGAAACACATAGTGGGACTTGGCCAAGGTAGACTAGGTACTACGTAGACTAGGTAGACAAGGTTGACTACTTGACTCACGTTAAATAATAGTCTGTTAAGAAAACAGTAAGTATTCTAAGCTATAAGATTTTGTTTGTTTTTGCTACCAAAGGACCTTATTAATGTGCCAGCTCAAATGTAGCCTACAGGTTTAGTTTTCAGTAAAAAAAAAAGAAAAATTAAACCATACCCGATTTTGGAAACTCCTTCACGGCGCGTTCTTTCAGGTCCCGAACTGTCTTGCATTGACCCTGCTGCGGCTCCTGCATCTTATTGAATAGGTTGATCCTCCTAAGCTCCCCGCTGTTGGAGCGAAGAGCGATATCTTCGGCTTTGCACATTGTTTTCTTGTGAGGAGACACGTCGTGTTGACTTTCTGGTGAGGAGTGAATGAGTCAGTAGACAAGAACTGACTTTATAAACTGACAGGGGGAGGTCCTTATGCCAATCATAAGGTGTACAGCGAAGGGGATTTTTGAGTGGATTGGACTTGATCAAATAATTGCCAAAGATAAGTTGCCTGATTCTACAGAGTGACAGTCTTCCAACTATTGAAATAACAATTTTAGCAGGGTTAATGATATAACTCAACCTTTACTTTTTTCCTAAAATATTCCTTAAAATCTATCAAGAAGAATAGTTTAGGCTATATCTTAAAACACTTGCAATGTTAAGGCAGTAGTCAATGGGCACTCACCTGTCAATCTATAGGCCTATATCGCCTGTAAGTATACTGTTAAAATGTTTACATTATTTTTAGAAATTAAAGGGGCAACATTACATACATTATGACAACACCATACGCGGGGATTTTCTTTTTATATTTGCATTGTGGAAAAAAACAACTATAGTTTACTTTCACTATCATTTTCATCAGTGACGTGACTTGTTGTCTTACATGTTTAGTTTTGACGCCCTCATTCAAAAGAAACGTACTCACGATCTCTGAGAGGTTAGGAGACTATTTTTTCCTTTTCCTTATTTCCTCTTATATTTTCGAATCTCTACAAAGAAATTTGTGTGTAACTGTATTTGTTTATGTTCAGCAGGCTACTTCTGCTCTCGAACATCTTGCCCAGCCTGAAACTGCAAGTTCCAAGTATCGTTTAGCCTGTCGTGTCATCTTTCTCGTGCTCCATGTGCACCAAGCCACAGACAAGCCTCGGCATAATGTACAGGTAAGCTACAATTGTTTTATTCTGTCATTATAACAGTTGCGTGCGAGTTGAATAGCCTAATGCGCTGCATGTCGGTCATTCCACGTCGCTTCTCGTAATATAAAAGTTGGGTCGATTGAAACTCGGTGCTCAGTGTCCCGTGGCACGTTTTACAGCCTTACGGACATTACAAAAAATACGATGTAACAAATGCATCTTCAGCAATACTGCCTTTGACCAATTAGCAATGAACGATTGAAAAGCGTCCCAAAATCTTGCTAAAGATTAAACTTTCTCCGCAAACCACTTAAAAACACATAAATTGTGTTTTATGTTGTTTTATTAGCCCTTTAGGCATACTGCAGCCAAGGATGGATCCAAATGGATCAACAATACTAGAGAAGTGTTATGACCCTCGTGACCCCACTCTTAGATTTGTGGATGGAGAGGATGTTTTAGATTGTAAGTAGCTCACCTGAATCCTAAGATTAAACAAATTTTATTATTATATTATTTTTATTATTAGGAATAACATTTGTCCCTTTCCTCAGTTTTGTGTGAAGGTTTCTCTTCTAGAAGAGCTCAGATGTCCTGTGGTCATGCTGTGACCCCAATGTCTCTCACCAAATGGTGTATGAAATTGTTGGATGAGGTAAAAAAAACCAAAAAAAACCATAAATATTGTAATATGTAGTGGTTTAATTCCAGCCGGCAATTTAATTATAAAACTGCCTTCTTCCCCTATCATTTTTTCTATAAGGGTGAAAGGAAATTTGTCTGTGGCCAGTTTGGTTGCAATGCAGAGTGGTCTTATGCAGAGGTTTCCAAAATGGCTCTTCTGACTTCTGGAGAAAAGCTGTACTTTGAAAATAAAATGGCCCTTAATGCTGTTGAAACCAGATCAGTAAGTATGTTGTAGGCCATTTGAAATTTAAATTAACATTTTCTTTGAATGACATTGAAACTGTATCAAATTAATCTTTCCCCTGTTTTTCCCCAAATGTTAAACATCACAGTGTCCAAAATGCAAGTCTGCTGTGGTTCGAGACCATGAATTTAATCTGAGGGTCTGCTGCAACGTTTGCACTGCAAAGAGACGACGAATCTATGATTTCTGCTGGCAGTGTTTGAGGGACTGGAAGGGTCCACATCCACGGTCAGACCGATGTGAAAATGACGGCTGCTGCAACCTCTCAGTGAAAACACTCCAGTCCTGTCCAGATATCATCTTTAAATGTGTGAAAGGAGTCACTGGGTGTCCCTCCATCCGGGCCTGTCCCACCTGTGGATGTCTGCTGGAGCATCTCAATACCAACTGTAAACACCTCCTCTGTCCTCGATGCAAGGATAAGTTCTGCTTTGTGTGCCTGAAGATCTATACTGACTGTATGAAAACAAGTTCCATTTCAGGACCGTGCTCTACTGGAGTTGCCCCAAGACAGACCTCGATACCTGTGTGGTGGAAGAAATAGTGTAAACAATACAGGCGCCATTTCTTTAGATCAGAACGGTTTTCTCACGTTATACAAACCTTCCTGTAATTTATACCTTGAATTCTGATTAACAGAAATCAAAATTTTGAATATGTAAAGAAAATTTCAACAGGGAAATGTTATAATGGATATCATGAGAGAGGATGATAATCTATCTATAGGTAACTTCAGGACCATGGACAGCACCACATACATACAAACAGCTAGTCCGCAAAACGTCTCAAGACACCTTATATCAGAATGCATTCAATACGAATCCAGAGAGATACATGCTAGTTCAATTAAATGATTATCAAATTGAACCCAATTTGTAATAATAATCATAATAATAATAATAATAATAATAATAATAATAATAATACTTATAATAATATTAATAATAACAAACAAACAATAAAAATATGACAATTGATCATTTTTACTTTGCTTTTCCCAATTTGGAGATTGACTCATATCTAGATGTATGAGAGAGCAGTGGGCTGCCATGTTTTGGTACCATGGGAGCAATTTGTGGGGTAAAGCGCCTTACTTAGATCAATTACCCCTGGTGGAACTATCCTACTCGAATCTGGGTTCTCTAGACCTAAAGGCACCTCTTTATCTACCAAGGTACTCTCCTTTAATTTCATCCTAATTGTATCATTGTAATGCAAGTTTATGGCATTTTTCATTTAAGCTATACTCCTTTTTAAAATTCTGTTCTGTGTTCGGAGCATGGATATGGTAGCATGAGACAACGGAAAAGCAGTGATGGTGACAAATGCAAAAAAAATGCAGTAACACCAGGTCAGGGACGGCTGCTATGGGAAGGAAGAAAGAAAACAACAGAGCTAATGATGACAAGATCCATTTGCATGGATGGTAGAGAGCAAAAGGAAAAGAAAAGAAAGGAAAGAGTAAAGTTAGGGGAAGTTTTCAGTATATTATGGAAAGTCCCCCAGCAGAATATAGCCATTCTGTAGCTAAGGGAACATAAAAAAACTGATTATCATATGCTTGGTTTTGGTTTCAGAATTTAGTTTATACTTCATCACTATTGCAGAGGGTCTTCTTAGATCTGCAGGGTTAAGCATTACCAAAGTCCAAGTCTGATGTTGATCGATTGTTGACCGTTTTGGTACTTTCGGGTTAGAGCAATCAGCGTCAGTCAGAAAGATGATACTGTTTTGAATGTCAGATATACTGTGTGTCATATGTCAAACATATGACATATGTCTGACATATGACATACATCCTTCAAACATGTCTTAAAACGTGTCAAACAACTAATCACATGTTTATATTATGGTAATTAAGTATGTATGTAATTATGTATGTAGTGACTTTCAAATGAATGTTGTTAATTTGTATGCTTGTAAATTATTACAAAACTCTTTTTTTTGAGGGGGGGGGGGGTCAGTAATATATTGTAATTCAGTGTGGATTTATCATTTTTGTTTGCCTTTGTTGTTTCTCCTGCTTTGCGTTTTATAATTCCCCTTGGATTAAATAAAGAATTTCTTCACTCATTATCAATTTTACAGTATTGGTGTTTCATTGTTTTCAATAATCTCTTAATGTTTGACTTGTTTTTGAACTACATTTAAAGCATTTTATATTTCAAACTTAAAGGGTCTAAAGAACACAAGTAAAATGAAATTTACCGGTATGTAACACCTAATGCCCTGCGATGGATTGGCACCCTGTCCATGGTGTACCTTTTCCCTGCTAATTACGGGGACAGACTTCAGCCCACTGCGGCCCTTAATTGGACTAAGCAGTAAGAAAAATTGATGAATAACACCTATTGCCTCAATAACTTTGTTACCATACATAGCTTGAGACAGTAAATAAACTCAAGGCCGCTATCTGTAGTGCCCCAGCACCTCTACAATCAGAGCCTCAGACCTGGGAGGGTATCACTCCTTTGGAAGACCTTCTGCCCTGCTCCTGTTCAAAAGAGGTTTTCTCCATCTGGCCTAAGTGATTACCACCACATCATATGTGATGAAGGTGCTGGTGAAGTTGGTGTTGTCCCACCTGGGGCTGCAGGTGAACCCATCATGACCATCAGCCACGTGTGGGGGTGGATGATGCTGTCATTTATCAGCTGCAGCTCACTCACACCTGGATGGTGGTGGAGGCATTGTGAGAGTCACATTCTTTGATTTCAGCACCATGCAGCCTTCATTACTGAGTGAGAAGCTGCAGCTGATGGGTGTTAGCAGGTCCACGGTCTCCTGGATCACTGATTACTTGACAGACAGGCCTCAGTTTGTCCGGCTGGGCAGTGTTCAGTCTGATGTGGTGATAAGTGATGTAGGAGTCCCACAGAGCACTGTGCTCTCTCCATTCCTATTCACCTCTGACTTCCAATACAAATCGGAGTCATGTCACCTTCAGAAATTTTCTCCTGACTCTGCAGCTGATGGGTGTGTAAGTGGTGGACAGGAGGAGGAATACAAGGGGCTGGTGGACAGATTTGTGGAGGGTTGGGAGAGAATCGCCTGCTGCTTAATGCGGACAAAATCAAAGAGATGGTGATTGACTTCAGGATGAATGGATCAGCTCCACACCCCCTCTGTATCCTTGGTAGTGGTGTGGACGTATTTGAGGAATATAAGAGGGACCATTGACAACAGATTGAGCTGGAAGAGCAACAGCAATGCGTACAAGAAGGCCTGCAGCAGACTCTGCTTCCTGAGGAAGCTGAGGTTGTTCAACATGTGCAGCAAGATGCCTGAAATCTTTTACCAGTCTGTTGTGGCCAGTGCCCTGTTCTCCTCTGTGGTCTGTCGGGGGAGGGGGGGTCATCACATGAGCCATCTCTGTTACAAATATTGGCTAATTTTGCACAGATAAGCTCCAATTGCACTGTACCATATTATACACTGACGATTTACACTTCATACAGTAAATAGCTAAATGTGTCTTTATTTCATTATTTGGTAGATATTTAATTTTGATTAAAAAATGGATTATTGTGTTCATTTTCATTCTTATACAAGCATAACTGCTAAGTGCCTTTACTGCTGTATGTACAACTCTGCACAAAGCAGATTTAGGGCAGGTAAATAAAATATGACTGTACTGTGATAACTCATTTATTCCTGACCATTGTGCTATGACCCCGTCAGAATCAGTTCTCTTAAAACCATTTCCTTCAAATTTTCTGCTTTCTATCTTCAATAACTAATTAAGTATTAACGATTGGGTGGGACATCAGTTTGCCTTTTGCCTTGAAGTTAAAACCAAAAGTACAGCTTAGCACATTTTCAGATGTTATATAACCTGTTTGCATGTAATTCCCAGCATGATTTCCAGTAATTTCCTCATAGACTCCATCTTTTTTACACTCCGATCAGAAGGAAAAAAAATGCAAAACATGAAGACAAGCCTGCCCCCCCTCCTTTTCTTTTGTTTTGTCCAGATGACCTCTTTAAATCTGGAAACTAGCTTAAACACCTGCAGCAGTGCGGGCACGTGATCAGTGTGGGTTTTGTTTCCGTATGACACCACACATCTCTGCACCCCCATGTAGAAAGAGGTGAATTCCACAACAATAATAGACTTTGAGTCTGATAATAAAGATAATGATGTTGATGATTAATAAAAACCTAAAGCCAAAATAAGATGATAAAATTTGGAGGTCAGCATTACTTCTCTGAAATCATGTGACTTCTTTTAACTGCAGAAATAAACTGAAAGTAACTTTATAAAACAAATACAACAAGAAAATCAGGGAGTTTCCACCTCACCACACACACCTAAAATGCTTATCGCTCAGTTTCACAGAAGTAGGGCGGTGCAACATTAGGATTAATCTGTGCAGAGAGATAAATTTGTAGCATTGTGATTAACTGAACTGTTAACAAGTGTTCCTCCACCAACTACATTTTTTCAGAGGGTAGGTTGTGCATTGTGTCCAGAAACTATATCAATAACTCTCTGTCTTTATTTGGAACTGAATGCAGCACAAAAATTGCAATATTTGAAATTTGAAACAATATGATGAAGCCTCCAGCCCCGTACTATGTCTGTCTGACAACCAAAATCAGTAAAAGATTGCAGAACTACTTGAAAAAAGAAGCAAAAATAATAATAAACCAAAGCACTGAGTAAAAATAACCTTTTCACACTGAGATTTATAATGTTTGTGGGCTTGTGAGACGTATAAACAACAGTGGAAAATTTGTATTCTAAAAGGCTAAGCTGGTAAATGTGTGGATATAAGAAAGAAAGTAAAATGAGCTGAGAATGACAAAGATTTTGTTGTTTAATCAATCTAAATAGTCTTGAAGCTTCAATCAGCAGTTGTGAACATGACATGAGAAACTGTTTCTGCTTTAATTTGATCAACCAGAGACATAAATGCACATGTCAGAATATTGATCAGCATGACCGAAACAAACTGAACATCATCTGGCATTTTCTGCTGGCTGGACAAAATGTGCTTTACACATCAGAAACATGAGTCAATGGATGCACGGCTCCACCTAGTGGGGAAAAGCCGCTTTTTTTACTGGCACTGAGGAGATAGACAGAGCACTGAGCCAGAATACATTCAGGAACTTCTGGTTCGTTATGAACCAACCAAATCCCTTAGGACATGGTCAGGTCTACTTTCTGTTCCCAGAGTCAGAACTAAACAGAGAGGCAGCGTTCAGCTTTTATGCTCCTCACGTGAGGAACCTTCAGGTCTGCTGAAACTCAGCAGTTTTAAATCAGGTCTAAAATTTCTCTACTTGTAGCCTTTTATCAAAAAAACTGATGATTAATGTTTATTTCCCCTGTTTTACTTAAAAAACTTGTTTTTAATATTTTTTAATGCTTCTTCTGTAACCTGCTCTGATGCTTCTGTTGAATTTTAATACACTTACCTGACCTTGCCTATCCTTGTGTGAGTCTAGATATAACTTGTCTAAATGTAAATTCATGAGTCATCCACTCTTGTTGCAGAAGACAATCCACCTGTATTTACTGCTTCCTTATTACAGGATGCATCAACATGTTGGTATGTGAACTCAACATTTCACTTTATTACATGCTCACCCTCGTTGCAAGATAGATGGCAGAAACTGAGGCTGCCTGAATTTCAACTCCAGAGGAAAAACAACTTCATTAGCGAAATTTACATGTAGATAATTAAATCTCGTGTAACCCTGTTTGCATTATTTATGATTTGTTTATTCAAAGTCAAGCTACAATACAAGCCTGTACATATATTGAACAAAAACAGCATTGAGAAGTTAAAACAGGACTCTGAATTGATCATTTGCTGATCTTTCATTTACCAATGACATTTTTGGTTTTGTTCATACAAGAATATAGAGAGAACACTTTGATGATAATTTGAACAACTTCACAGCATGAAAGAAGAAATAAAAATTAACAGTGCATTTATGCAAACTAAGTAGTTTAACACTGTGCATTTCAGGTGAGATTAAATGAAAACACAAAGAGTGAAGTAAACCATAAAAATCAACACAAAGCTTTGTCTGTCCATCATGATTACCTCAAAATCATGATCATTGTCCCCACGACACTTAGATTAATCTGGCTTTTCTTCTGCCTGCCACACTTTGGTTTATTCGGTTTTCTACCACTTGCTATCATACTGTCCAAAATTCAGCAAATGATAACAACTTTATAATAACTTAATAATCACCAATGTTCTGATTGATCTTACTGATCTTTTATTGATGTTTTGCATGAGCAATGAAGAATTTGCACATTTTTTCTTACTTTGTAGCTGCTGTTCATTTTCTACTTTTACATTCTACTATTAAGTGCAGTAGAAAACTGCCTTTTCCCTTACTTACTTCTCAATTTATAAAGTTTGCCGTGTACATTAGATTTTTCACTAATTGGATCAGGAATCCAGCAATCATGACTCAAGTATTTCTTAGATTCATAAGCCCGTGACCAATACTTGTGGTTCTGTCCACCCCCCATTTTTTATGTTGTCAAGCAGGATCACACTTCAACTATATTAAGGCCAACAAATATCTTTTAAACCACAACAAGGACATTTGTTTTAAACAAAAACTCATTTTCTCCTTGTTCTTCTCTGAGTCCTGATCCGTGTTCGTCTGCCTTTGGAAAGCCCCAAACATTTTCTCCAATTTTGTCTTTTCCTTTCTCTGTAGGCTGCTAGACTTGTTCGTCCCAGGTAACCCCGACAGTTGCTCTTTTTTAAACCTCTCTTTCTCAGAGTGTATTTAATTCCAGCTACTTCCGAAGATGACTCGCTGAGCTTCATAGAGCTGACAGCGGTGGATAAACCGGCTTTTGCTTTGTTTATGTCTAAATCCTTGCTAACATCTTCAGCATTTCTGTCATGCCTTTCGGCGCTGGCATGTGAAGTTTCCTCTGCAGGTTTTGAGTCCTCTGTGGTTTTGCTTCTTTTACCACCAGACTGCTCTGCTGTAATACATTCATCTCCTGGCTGATCTGGACTTTGATGGTCATCGATAACTCCCTGCAGTTCTCCTCTTGCTTTTAGCTCAGGAATCTCTGACTTTGTGTTCTCATGATCTCCTGTTCCCGGGCTCCATATCAGTGTTTCTCTTATTTCTGAGTCTGATGCATGAGAAGTATCTGTATTCTCTTCATTTTCTTGATTTTTGTTGTGTGCCACACCTTCAGTGCTTTGCATTTCATGCGTAAAACTGTTGCTCCTCCCTGATTTGCTCTGTCCACCATCCTGATCCTCGCCTCCGATATCTACCCTTCCCTTGGCCTCCCTTTCCTGGTTCCCATGTTCATGCTTCTGAACATCTTCTGTGGTGCTTCGTTTTCTATGATCACTCTCACATCCAAACCAGCAGAGGTCATATATTTTTAACAACTTTTTTGGTGATCTTACTTGATCAGAGTCAATTCTTCCTTCTGCCCCACATTTAATGTCAGTTTTTATTCTCCCCTCATCTCCCTCTTTGTCTGCATCAGCAGATTTGAGGCCATTATCATCTCCACCAGTTGGATTACTGCAAGATTCCTCAATACTCTGTCCAACATTACTACACTCTGTGTCATAATCTTGCCCACCGTGCTTGTTGAGTGGTTGTTCCCTCTTTTCTGTCTTTTCCTTCTCATCTGTTTCTTCACCAGATGCTCTACTTGTAGGATTGCTTATGTCTTCCTGATTGTAACACACAGCACCTACGGCAGGTAAATCACTGACTGATGTAAAATCATGATAAACATCTGGTTTCATCCCCTTTAACTCAACTGGCTCTGGATTGTTGGGTTCTTGGACTTCGTTAGGGAGCAGATTTCTCTGCTCTGTTTGATCGTCCCTGATTATTTTTCCCTCATTGCTCTCCTGTTCTCTAACATGACCTTCTGGGGAAACGTCAGGCAACTCTGGTTGCACCTGCACGGTCTTGACTTCTGGATGATGTGCTTGAAAACTGAGGTCAGATGACATCCTCCTTTCATTGGAAACACTGATTTCATATGTACATGCAGAACTTATGTCGAGGCCAGCTGCCGCAGTCTCGTCACTCACTTCTCCTTCTACAAGCTCCTGTTTCCTCCTGACGTTTTCTGCATCATGACTTTCATTATAGTTCGCACAGGTAGAAGTTGGGGAACCTTCATTTGTAGGCACCATGCTTCCTTGTGATGCAGTATCTAAAGAATCATTCAGAAAGTGAGTCTAAAGTAAACTCAAACCAGGTGCTGAATACGTGCAGCAATTCACATTATCCAACAGTATATTATTGCTGTATTTTTTCCTACCTTTCTTTCTGTAAAAAAGAAGAAAGGCACTCGCAGATCTAGAAGTAGACATTTGAAAAGAAAGTAAAGCATGTCACACAACTCCTTTGTAAACCATCTATTTAATTTTGGAATCTATTACCTATGTAAAGGCAGATTTTTTTTAAAAATGGTCTCAAAGAAAAATAAACTTCATTCAATATTTGTTTCCATGTTGACTATAACATTAAGTTGTTCATATTCTAAAAATGCACGAAAGATTAATTTTGAGGGTAAAAAGGACCTACTTTACAAATTTCTCATTGTCCATGAAAGGCGGGTAAACAAGCTGATGGAGAAAATAAGCAAACAGATTCTTTCATAAGTCACATTTTTCTGCTGTTACACAGAGCTTTCCCACCCAGTGGCTCGGGGGAACATTTCTGCCGCCAAGTCTTACCTGTGTGACCGAGGTATCGTCAAAGTTGTACCATGTGTTCTCATCCTGATCCTTGATTGTTGCTGTATAATGTCCACTTCTCAAATCACCAAAATGATCCACCACTGCGTAAAGCTCATACGTCTGATTCTGCTCGACACATGAAAATGTGACACATCAGAATAAAGAAAGAGCGATTTCATTATTATAACGAGGACTGGAATATACGGCATCATACCTCCGGCACTTGTAGGCTGTATGGAACATCCACAGCACAATTGATTTTGACGTATGACATGTAGCGGTAGCTGAAGTCAAACCTCTTAAGCAGGAGGATCAGAACATCTGGATGATGCTTTACTACATTTTTCTGAACAAAAGAGCAGAAGTCCCCCAAAGAGGAAATCTTATCGTTGAGCTTCAACTTACATCAGGAATAAGACTAAATGAATAATCATTACAAACACATTTACTTTGCACTCACCCTCTCAGCATTGACTTTAATATCACACTGCTCACAGTACATCTGGTTGTCTCCATGCAGATATGAAGCTTTAAAAAACTCCTCAAGACCATCGACCTGAAAAAATGCACCTGGGTCACTGAGGAAGCTGAGGAAATTAGCTCTGACACAAACGTGCTGACCTATGATTAAACATGTCTCAATATGGGGCACAAGGGATTTGGGAAATGTAGCTAATATGTAACTAATGACTTGACAACTGGGGTTCTTGGAAACATCTCAGTCTATGTTCCAGACCACTGGGTTGCAGTAAAGTACCAATTTGTTTTTGAAAACTGCCAAAAAATATGAAAAAAAACCCCAACTACGTAACAATTGTGTGTCACCCCAGCTGTCCTGAGGTCTATTTTGATCAATGAAAGCCCACGTAACAAAATAGCCACTTACTTTTCAGCTCACCTTAAAGACCGACTATATAATACTAGTTTCTCAGTGACGCACCCCTATCGGCGGCAAATTCTGCATCCTTCTTGCATCCTACTTGTACTGTTGGCTCTCTCCAGACAGAAAAAAACTGTTTGTTTATTTGCTGAATCCGCAGGCGTGCGTTCAAACCCACTGGTTTGTTTACATCAGCTTGCTAGCTTATAATGCGTGCACAAAGCAAAACTCAGCAGGCAGCGTCCCGGATGTAAAAAATTCAATGGTGCAGTTTCTCAGCCGTGTGGCGCTGCTGGGATGTGATGGCTCTAGAATTACACATAAAAGATGTCACTGTGCCAAAGTTCTATAGTGGGTCTTAAACATCTAATTATAGCAACATAAATTATCCCATTATCATGACAGAGTGAAGCTTTTGGCCTCAACGTAACAATAAAATTAACTTAGCGATTAAAAAGAGATTTATAGTCGAACACAGTCGACTTCGGTTTCCATCATTTTTTTAAATTTAACATGCTAGCATTTCAGACCTCTAGATAAAAGTGCTGTTTAAAAAAGATCTGCAAGAAAACAAGATGAAACAAACCACAAGTCTATTTTTTTCTTTCTAACTAGCCTTGAGCAGCATTTGCAAAGAGGACTATTATGGAAATCCATTATGAAAGTATGATATATGACACAAAGTAAACTCAGCACTAAATAAGGGCTGGAGTGTCAAACTTGGGGTTTTAGGAATATTCTTGGTTGGTCTCTCAACAGTTGGACTGGTTATTCTCTACCAGTATAACACTTTATTACTTTACTTTACTTTACTTTACTTTACTTATCTGCGCAGAGTTAGCATTTTCCACATTTCCCTCTACACAATAATATATCACAGTGTCACAATAAAAGGCTAATACAGTTTAATCAGTAACCAATAATAGGCTTACCACTCTGTAGTCCCCACTGCAGGAATCCATCAGTGGAAGAGGAAGATACCAGAACAGCCCATCTCTGTTGGTGTGTGTTTCACATTTGGAACAGGTGGTGATGTTGGTCAGCTCTCCATGGAATATCTCAAAACAGAAATACAAAAAAACCTGTAAACAAGTGTTATTTTTTTATACAGATTACAGTTTTCTCTTTAATACTCATCTTATTTTTACCTTTGCTGCATCAGGACTGGTTAGCCTTAAAATCTTCTCAAGGTACTCTGCAGCATCACGCTGTTCATACACTGGATTAAGAGGGAAAACGATTCATTTAATTTCCTTCAACAAAATAATTCAAAATCTATAGGGTTGATTTTTGTGTTTCTACTTTTTAGTTTACCATAATAATAAAAACTAAAAGGCGCGACACTTAAATTATCAAAATGCACACTTTGTCTCTAGCAGTCAATGTAACCTTTGATTCAGTTTGACAAAAGTAAACCAGGTTTGTTCTGCATGCAAACCTACTGTACCTCTGTCAATGTGCAGGATCTGCAGTATTTTGTATGTGTACGGTGTACATCGCAGTAGATCATCAAACAAGTCTTTAAGATGGCGATCAATAAACTCTGGATCGTCGTTGGTGGCTCTTAAATAAACAGAAGCCACACAAAGAGCAGTTTAAACTTAATTTGATTCAAGTATTATGATGCATTAACTGGGGGGCCCTGGCAAAAATAAATGAACAAACCTTTTTAGAGCTTCTCTGAAGTCCGGGGTCATGAACAAAACCTGCAGCACACTGTTCAAGTAGCATGTTGCTCCATGGTTGATCAAGCCATGGTACTTTTTATGAGCTGTTGAGAGATTTTGATAAATGTGTGTAAATCATCTTATTATTAAGTAAAAGGGTTATCATATATTAACCAAACACAAACTCAGAGGTAAAGAAAAATAATATATCCACCTAGGCCCAAAACTGTGGCAAAGAGCTGAGGAAATGCTTTTTTTTCTTTTTAACATTCTTGTCACGTGACCAACCCACCCGGGCCAAGTTGATTTGATTGGAAATAGCTGTCTAACAATTCCCACTACACAACAGTTGAGCCAAAAGTAATATGAACTGCATGTTTGTATTTCTTGGGGAGATAATTGCACATAAAATAGGGACAACCTCAAAGTACAAATGTAATCTTTAGGTTACTGATTGTGCAGGGTGACACGTGGTTTTAAAATAAAGATAAGCAATTCTCTTAATGGTCTTTAAAGTTCAAACTTAAGAAAAATAAGAGTAACCTGTGTGAATGAGAGTGATTCTGCTGTAATAAAAAAAAAAATCAATGTGAACATAAAAAACAAGCAAACAGAACAGATGGAAAGAGTAGCTGGACAAGGCAAACGTTACCCAAAACACCCGTGGAAGACGAAATCTTCCCTTAATATATTACCTGAAGGGTACATTTCAGTTTGACTTTCCAACCCTCGGACGGCGAATCCACTTCCACGCCGCTTCCAGCTTCTGCAAAATTATTGGTAGATTGTAAAATCTGGGGGAGATAATAACACATGAGGAAAAAAACACAGACCTACCCTCAGTTGTGAGATTCCCACTTCAGACAAAACCTTCTGGATAAATCAAATCGTCTTCGGCCAACACTGAACAACATGCTGGAAATTAAAAGCCCTTTGCTTACTTTCAATTTCGCCCGTTGTCACGTTCATCGGATGATGCGTTCACTTTCTGTCAGAATTTTGATTATCATCGCTGCATTTGTTAATGGGAAAACTCTGGTATCAGCACTACTTACAGTGAACATGATTTTAGTTTAGTATAAAGTTGTTTTGATACCCAAATAAATAAATACCAGTTGCCTCATATTTATTCATTATTTTTTATTTATTTATTTTGCGCATACAAATCACAACAATACATTTTAAAAGATGAATAAAAGTGCAGGAGAGAGGCAGGAAGCCCAAAAAGGCACGTTATGGCTTACTCTTATGGCACACTGCTCAGGCATTCATCCTATTGCGGTTTATTTCAGAATACAATGTCAAAAATTAGTTCTTATGCATTAGATAACCTTTTAGTCTTCATTTTATGTCAAACCCAGACTCTTGACAGTGTGTAGCTACTATTGTGGTTTATGAACAATAACGTAACGACAAATACATCTTGTTTTAATGAAGGCCTTTTAATATGTATTTGGATTAGCTTTATTTTAACAGTCGAGCAACAAAACCAGATAAAACACCAGAATTTTATTAAAATCGAACAGAAAACACAATTTGAATATTTTGTAAACAGTATAAGCCATTAGAAGAGGCATCAGCAGCTGCTGGAGGGGGTGCAGGCGGTCTCAGTCAAGGTGTCAGACCTCCAGGGACCCGCACGACCATGTGGATGACGGACAGGTGCTGGATCCCATAAGAAGACAGCAGCGCCGACTCTTCATCCAGCATCTTGTCTGTAAAGATCAGCCGCAAAGTGTCGACTCCTACATACAAACAAGCACATGACACTGTTAGAAACCCATCTAGAAAGATTATTCATTTTATTACCTATTGTATCCATTGTATCAGCTGTTCTTTAAGAAATCTGTTTTCTGAATCCCACTGAGCACTAGACGTCTGTTAGACGTCTCGTCTCGGCTTTAGACCGAAATTCGCCGTCTATAATTGGTCTATATTTTAGCCCGAATCTAGACACAGCTTTATCTAATTAATTATTAAATATTACAATTAAAAAAA
>JAVQJG010271568.1:0-18343 GCA_036024015.1 Craterocephalus amniculus
ATGTAAATAACTCCGTGCGTAAAGTGTGAAAGTTCTGTCAGACCCTCCTTTTCCTTGGCGCACTGCTGCACTGACTGGAAACTACCGTGTGATCCATGCAGTGTATTAAATTTAAAAAAAATTAAACTGTAGATCTAGCTTGTTTGCGTTTAATACGAAAATATGGCAGCAATAAACAAAACAACGTTTTACTATGGATTTGAACACCTACTGATATTACGGGAGGCGCCCGAGTTAACCAGTCAGCAACACAGTCACTCTGCAGCTAGAGTCAAAAATGTATTTATCTAAACATTACGACTTGAAACATTACATATCAAATAATGTAGGAAGATGAGTGAGGACCACAACTTTCACAATAGAACTAAAAAAGAGCGAAGACACAAAATTCACTTATTGGCGAGTCTGTGGCGTCTGTGGCGTCTGGCTGCGCGTTCATGTCTTCTCCCGTTTTACAAAGATAAACCCAGTAATAAAAACGAGTTGTAGTCTTTGATATTCTCTTTGCATGTTTGTATTTTGCTTATAAAGCGGATCACAGCGTACCAGAGAGCACGTTTTTGCACAAGCAGCGCATCAAGTTCGTTCTCAGTGAAATTCTTTTTTTCCTTCCCTGACATGCATATTCTGGTCGGAAAGCGGGGGATTCACAGTCCCAGGCCTCATTAAATAGGATTTGCGTATTTATATGTGGGCGCGGACAGGGAGGGGTCAGCTACTCCAACATGTGCGCTCAATTCCACGCTGAGTGGGATGTACAAAGGAAATGTGCTTGGATCCATGCGTGCGCACAGATTCGTACATCTGAACATTTTTGTGCATACGCTGTTTTCAGGATTTGATCGTACGCCGGATTTCAGTGGAAATTCCACGCAACTCTTAGTACATGAGGCCCCAGGTGTTCAGGTAACATCGGATCTTCAGGTAATCCATTTGATTACCTGAGGGATCTGCTACATACAGATCAGGAGCTAAAAGTGGCTCTGTGGACCTTCAGAGGATTTGCACTTCCCACAAAACCGACCAACAGAAGAAGAAAATCATTTTCGGGATCTTCAAAACCAACAAATAATATCCGATAGTATACTGATAAAAATGTTGAGTTGTCTTGTTTTCAAAGATTTTAGTTTTATTTTAGCCGGGTTGAGGGCAGATTTGGCTCTTTGCATCTTCCACAGTGACTAGAAATGATAAAGACATCATTAAACAGAGATATTGTTTGGAAACTATGGACTTTTTTAAATAAATAAATCCCAAAAAGGAAAATCTTCTTTTTGCAAAGTTCTGTTTTTCTTTTTTTTAATAACTAAAAAAAACAAAAAAATTCCTGATAATAGAAAAATAAAAGTGTTTCCAATCAAAGCTTTTTTTAAAATCAAAATTAAGAAATTGTCTTTTTAGAAAGGTTCCTGTAACATTCGCGGCTCTAAAGGAGTTTTTTAGTGTGGCTGAAGGTAAAACTGACTCTTTGGATTGTAAAGGTTACAGACTCCTGGTTAAGGCACAGAGTGCATGTTCTGACACAGCCACCAGCACAACAGCGTGCACCACAGCGCCCCCTGCTGTTCACAGGAGACATTACAAAAAATGAATGAGGTTCAGATTTGGACCTGTAAAAGGCAACATCGCTTTTATCCAATTTTTTTATCACATTATAATCGAACCTCTCACAATAAATAGTTCACCAGGATTTCAACTTAAATTTAAAGCTAAACAACGTTTTCAGTCAAATTCGTCTTTAGTTTTTAATGCCTTGGCTCAGAATGTGAGAGTGGGAATGTGTAGAGAGTAAACCCATCAGAGTCGGCACAGGTGGAAAAACAAACTAACTATCATATCCACAAAGTCCAGCCATCAAAACATCATCTGGTGAAATTCCATCCCTGCCTGCTGAGATAGCATCGTCTGAGCATCTCGTGTCGCCTCATTTCCCTTCCGCTCTGGTTTCGTGCAGCCGGGCCACACACCGGATGTTAGAGGCGGTAGCTTTCTGCAACATGAGCTTCCAACAGGATCGCTGCATCATCTCCTATTATTAAAGAAGTATGAGTGTTTATTTGGTTTCACATTATGAGCATAAACAATAAATCCTAGTTGGTTTGAAATTTCCAGCTTGTAGACTAACGCCTCTGATATCTGTTCAAATAAGAAGAGGAAACCTGTGATTTTTCAGTTATTTCTCCTCTTTAAAATAAACTACTCATGTTGTATTAAACATGGCCTGAAACCCTGATGAGTCATTATTAAGACCATATCGTAGTTTCAAGTTTTCCTCGCAAAATTGACAGGTTTATTAGAATTATTTTACATTTATTAGATTATTTTCGGCTTTAAGTGCAGTATAATCGTACAAACAAGCATTCTCTGTCTTCCACAGGACGGGAAACTTTGTGACTGAAAGCATTATTTTAAAAATAGCTCTTTACTCTGAAAGAGCAATAACACACCAAAGTTTACATACTGTAAACATATTTCAAAAAGAAGAAAAAATGTTTCATAACCGTACTGATAAAAGAGTTCTGATACCCAAGCTGCAACAATTACCTGCTTAACTGATTTATTTTTACAGAAAAAATACTGTAGAAGATAATGAGAGAATAAATAATAAATGATATAATATATTACACTATGTTAATAATATATTATATTATTTATAAATAATGAATAATATAATAAGGTTTCACACGTTCCCCTGCTGCTGCTGTAGAACATTTAACATGTAAAACCTGCAGGACGGAGGCTCAGGAGATCCCAGACTCGCTGCTAACTGACGGCTGAGAACTGAGACGCAATCTAAGACGAAAACTAAACTTTAAAACTGTGTAACTTTAACAACCTGATCCGACCAAAAGGACGACCACGGCATGGACCAAGCCCCCCGCTGGCCGCTGAGTGTGGAAGCCACCGCTCGCTGCATGTGACTCATCAGATCTCCATGCATCCACCTGTTGGTTGGCGGCGTGGGAGGGGAGCAGAGCGGTGATGAGGAGCAGGAGCCCGTCGGCCCAAACACCTGCTCAGGCCGTGTGGGTGACACGGTGACAGCTCCACGCCACTCCTGCCTCTCTTTCTGCTCTATTTCTGCCTCTGGTGGGTGGACCACACGCATGTTTGTACAAAGAGCAGCTCTGGGAGAAAAGTGACTATGTGCCTCTGAGGGATGGAAAAGGCTTCCTGCATTCAGACACGTTTTTCTGCACTTTATTTAGGATTTAACTGCGGATACTTTGGACTTCATTTAACAGCAAATATCTCAACGTTCTACCAAACATTTCTACTGTTTCTTACACTGTGATGCTCAACGCAAAAGACAAATAAAGAGTGTTCTGTCTAAAGATGTTCCAAAACCATTTTTTTCCTCCCGATACCGATTCTTGGGCTATGGGTATCGGCCGATACCAAGTACCATTGCCACCAGAAACCATAGGGGGCAGTGTTGTGTAGTAGGGCTTGCACAATATGCTTCCTCCTGAGTCGATTCCTTTACGATTTTTTGAGCGCCGATTCGATTTAAAATTGCAATCTTAGTGATTCTTCGATATTGCAGATTTTGTGTAAAAAATCTTTTTGCTAGTCTTTTCTCTTAATATTAATTAGGAAAAACAGCACAGCAGCCAGACCAACATTCTGCTACAATAATGTCCAACAAGACAAATAAAAAAGATAAATAAAAATAAGAATAAAAAATGGAATTAAATAAATCATTTAAACTTTTTTTTTCCATTTATTTAAAAAAGAAATCTTTATTGTTTTTTTTAATGCTGCCATGGCAGAGTGTCATAACGCCCTGCTGGAGTATTAAAAAAAAAACAAAAGTTTCACAAACTGTTACAGGTCTCATTCATTGTCCTGCTAATATGGAGTAATCTGTAGGCAACCCAACAAATTATCATTTCATGCAGATGTTTTAGGAAGTTATTGACACTTGTGAAATGGTTTTAATTGACGAGCATCGACAAAGACACATGAAACTGTTCAGACATTTGTTTTTTTCATTGGACTTTTAGTCCAAACAAAAGTCCAAATCCAAAGGCTGACTCAGCACAGGAGCGGTGGTCTTACCTTCATGAGGACAGACTCGCTGAGTTTTTCTCTGTTCACAATCTTTATGGCAACTTTCTGACATGTGACACAGTGGATGCCCAGCTTCACCAGACCTGAAAGAAAAACACAAACAGTCACATTCACAGAGATAACAGAGGAATGAAGCTTTAGTGAAGGCTCCTTCTGACCTTGTGAGCAGCAAATAACAGTAAAAAATAAAAGAACAACAGTTTTTCTGCAGGAAAAACTCATATAAAAAACTGATTGAAAAATATGCACTGATGAAAAAAAAACCAAAGTATTAAAATGTTAAGATTAAAATTTTCATTTCACAAAAAAAAATTATTTTAATCTGCAACCAGCATATCTGGAATCCAGGGAAGAGAACGACTGGGACCAGAAGATAATTATCTTCACTCCATTGACTCCAATCCATATTTTTCGATTTTAAGCACCCATGGAGCGGACCGGAAGGGGCGTGACTTGGCATGGGAGTCAGTCTAATTTTATTTTTTTGCTGGTTTGTTTTTTTGTACTTTTGACTGTGCAATCACCTGTAACTTTATGCACAATAATGAAGCATCTGTACATGCCATCTTTTGATACGGAGGCTAGCAGGAGAGAGACGGGGGTATTGATGGAGTGGTTCATTTACAATGTTTAAAGTGTTTAAAAAAATATATATATATATGTGCCCGCTGTTGTCAGCCATCTGACTGCACTTTCCTAAATAAAGTTTAAAAAAAAGACAAGAATCTGCTCTAAGAGAGGAAATGAAAGCATAATGTGTTCAGTCAGAGCCTTCTTCAGCTCCACTGCATATTAAAAAAAACAATACAATTTAATTTACCACTGACTTTTTAAACAAATTTTTCATTTGACTTAATTTAATTTTACGTTTGTCCTCATTCCTGGGAGCTCTCCACCACGTTTAAGACATAAACCATCCGCTGTATGTCTGATCCAATCTCACTCGCGTTTTCCTGATTCAGGCATTTTATCTTATTTGGCTTGTTGGAAATAAATCCAATCCCCCTGCTGGATGGGGTGGATGAATAAAGTGTATCCGGCTTGTATGATAAAATTCCCAGGTCTTCTTTTCATTATGCACCTCTGAGAGCTCACCTGACGCGACTCTGGTACCGCAACAGAAATGTCAACATGCAATACGGTTATCTTACCACAAACACAATGGCTTCATTCATCTCTATCAAAGCTCTGACACCAGGGAGTGTTCCTCACTTTGTACTGAAGGTCTGCAGACGGATGCTGAAATGCCACCGCGCATATGCACCCCTTCATTACCTCACGCTGCATGTATATTTCACACAAGATGAGTATCGCTATTTGAAAGGTGATTTCCCCCGGTGGGGGGTCGCAGGGGAACAAGCAGAGCTGAGAGCGGCGGGGTTTCCAGGCCACTATGGCAGCCTGGGGACTCTTTTATGTCACCAGTCAGAAATGAAATTGCATCCTGGGTGAAGTTTGTCAGGAATCATTGATCTTGTTGTCAGAAAGGCCCGGGGACGGATCCGCCGCTCGCCGTCATTCAGGGTAAAGAGGCAACAATGCGTGGAGGTACTCAGCCCACAAACCTCACGAGGAGCGCAAAGAAGAGCAGGAATTAACAGAAAACCAAGAAGCAGAGACTAATGAGGCGACAGTTTGTCTCCAGAGGCTGAGCTGTTGTCCACATGCTTTGAATGATCCTTTCAATCACTGGTTCCCAAACTTTTTGAGCCACAACCCCCAAGATGACATGTAGGTGCTCATGACCCTCCTTTCTGTGATGTCAGTTATTAATTATGTATTAGACTGGTCGTCCAGCAGGATCCTCCACATATCAGGCTTGAAAATGGTCTGTCTCCATCAATGTGCTAAATTCCACTTGGAAACTCTTCGTTTGTGGTTTTATTGTTACAGCCATGATAAAAATCCCACATTTGTTTAATATAAATAGGTTTTATATTTTTCACAATTATCTGGCGACCCCCAATTGTCTTAATTGATTATCAGGAGAATAACAATTAATAATCAGTTAATCATTAAAATCAATTAGAAATTTGATTAATTTAATTTATATTAAAATTCAATATTTGTAGCCTATATTTAAAGAAAGTAAAAGTAAAATAAACCTAGTAATTTACATTTTTATCACGAGATGAACGACTCTTGTGACGTTAAAAGGAATTCATTCAATGGTTACACTGGAAAATATGCGTTTACGTTAATCGATCATTAAGAAACGCTCATTTACATCTTGCAGCCTGGACCCGCAGTGGAAGTAGGGACGTGCATAATTAATCAAAAAGTAAAAGTGTGGAGGACAGATCTAAAAGCTCTGGAGGAAGCGCTTCATGGAGCATCTAAAGCTTCAGGCTGAATTACACACATGAACTATCATGAACCCCAGCCTGGATATTCAGAGTATAAGACGACTACTGGCAGAGCCAGCATGACAGATCTGATTACAGATGAGTGTGGGCCAGGTTTCCCACACTCAGAGGGTGTTTACAGTGCATGCTGCAGCTACATGAGCCCAGCGAGGATGCACAGCTGACGTATCTCCACTTTGTGATCTCATAATCTTCGGCAGTTTTCTCTCCTGCGTAATTACTCCCCGACGCCTAAATGTGAGCTCCTGTCCCAACAGATGAGCTGTACGTTTCTGAGGAAAACCATTAAAAGCCCTTTATGTCTGACATTTTTCACTGTGCCTCAGAGTTATTACAATCAGCACGAAGCTCCAAACCAGGCCCCGAAGTAATAATCCCTGACATTTCCACATCAGGCTACATTTGCTTGGCTTCTCGCCGCCTCGTTCCTCAGCGAGGACGAGTCCCTGACAGCTCTGACATTTTCTGTTTGGAACAACTTTGTCAATGTGCGAAGTTGTCTGCTTGTGTTCGGCGATTCGTGAAAGAGAGGAAGAACTGGAGGATAATTATTCATCTGTGGGCTGAGGGGCGGAGCCTAAACGTGTTTAACAGTCGTGTTCAGGTCATGATGATCTCAGCAAAAATAGCACCGAGCAGTTTGAGCTTCCAGCAAACGTCACCTAGACTGGTTTAACATTCACTCCGTCCATCCATCCATCCATCTATCCATCCATTTATACCCATTCATCCATCCATCCATCCATCCTTTCATCAATTTATACATCCATCAATCCAACCATCCATCTACCCATCCATCCATTTATCTACCCTTTAATCCATCCATCCATACATACACTAATTTATACATCATCCATCCAATCATCTATCCATCAATCCATCCATCCGTCAATCTACCCATCCTTCCATCCAACCATCCTTCCATTCATTAATTTATACATCCAACCATCCATCCATCGGTGTGGTCACTGGGGCAGCTTAAGCCGAGAGGTTCTCCGGGTTAATCCCAAAGCGTTCTCAGGGCCAACTGTGTTACATCCCCAGTATCTCCAGAATGCCCAGGGTCCTCCAGGACCTCCTCCTGGTGGGACATCACCAAGGGGGCATCCAGGAGCCCCAGCCACCTCATCTGGATGCAGTCCTACTCTGAGCTTCTCACTCTCTCTCTGGAAGATCCCAGACACCCTGCACAGGAAACTCGTTTCTATAATTTCATTTTCAGTCACTGCCCACAGCTCAGGATCTCAGGCGAGGGCAAGAACGTAGATCAACCGGTAAATTGAGAGCTTTGCCTTTGGCCCAGCTCCATCTTCACAGATGCAGAGTCTGCACTGATCCGCCTGTCAATCTCCCGCTCCATGCTTCCCTCGCCCTGGTATACTTGAACCCTCCACTTGGAAGCAGTACCTCATTCCCAACCCAGAAAGGACACGAAAACCTCTTCCAGCTGAGGAGCGTGTTGGTGGATTTGGAGATGCTGATCTTCAACTCAACCCCGACGTAGCAAAATGGACCACGTCAGCTACAGAAAGCAGAGATCCAGTCCTAAGCCCACCAAACCAGAACCCCTTCAAACAGTATGGAGAGGAATGCAGCATCAGCACATCTGCAGGAAGGCACGCTGTTGTATCTCATCAGCTGCAGTTGTCATAGTTACAGCATCAACAAGCTACTGGTGCCAGTTCAAAGCCAGACCCCAAACCACCACAGAACTGCACCATTATGTCACATTTTCACAGTCCAGGGAAAATATTTACTGCAACTGACTGTCAAAACATGAGGAAAAACTAAAGTCGGCTTTTTATTTACTTATTAATTTTTTATTATCATTGTCATTATTAGTATTATTATTATCAAGAAGAAGAGAAAAAAGAATGAGTAATAATAATAACATTGTTATTATCATTATTATTTTATTCTATTTTTTTGTGCTGATGATGATGCAGTTATACTGTAAAAACCATCATAGGTTTGGACTCTCCTGACATTTGAGCCGTTTAAAAAGCCATTAGAATTGTCTGATGTGTAATTTAAGAGTATTAATGGTCATAATGTTCAGAAAGGAACATGATGAGGGCACAAGTCATCATAAAAGAAACGTGCAGTAAAATTTCGAAAGGGGAGATAAAATTGATTCAGGCGGATTAAACAGGACAAACTAAATATCACAGCCAGTTAAATTCAGAAAAGGGAAATGCAATCGATGGATGATGTAGTGGAGGCAAAACTGCCTCAGCAACTAGCTTTGATTGATTTTTCTCCCTAATCAGATGAATTCTCTGTGCTAATCGGATCAATATCTCCAGGACCTGTGAACTCTGCATGCCGAGACAGCTGGGACTCCGAGTCCAAACTCTTTTCCCATCAGTCCTCACGCATCTGAGGCGGCGAGTTAAAGGCAAAGCAGGTTTATTCGTGATGCTCAGAGCCTCTGGTTCGCTTCTGCAAGGGATCATTTCTGCATGAAATCAGATTAGACGAGACGGCTGCAGACGAAACTACTCTCAAATCAACTCCGAATCCCATGGTGCACTGCAGTAAGCACCGACCAATCAGAGAGCAGCTCGCTGTTTCGCTAAGAAAGGCCTGCTTGGGAATAAACCACACAGCTTTTGCTTCCGAATGAGATGTTTAAATCTTCTGAATATGACTCTGGATGGAGTGGTCTCCATGGAAACAGCCAATGATGCTTGTGGGTAAGAGTTTTTTTAACAAATTATGGTGAAATATCTTCTATAAGCAATCTTCTGGCAACATTAAAAAAGGAATGATACACGCTGGGAATAATGCAATCTGTCAAAGGAAGGGAATACTGGAGACGATGGCCTGTAAAATAAACGGAGGAACCTTAAAACCAGTGACCCGCAGGTTTCTGATGAAAAGAAGCTCAGTGGGAGGTTCCCACCGTCGCCATGTTGGTACTGTCACAGGCCTCATGACTCCCGGAAAACCCAAAAATGGCCGATGAGGAGGCGCTGAGAGGGGGGCTGTGAGCGTAGGGAGGGATGATTGACACCAATGAAACTCTGAGCTACGAGCTAACAAAGCTAACCTGGAGCTAACGGGTGCTAACCAGCTAACAGAGGAAGGCGGGCTGAAGCTAACGCGCCGTTAGCGGCTAAAAACCGCAGTTGTGCTGCTCTCAGCCTCGTTGTCCCGCATATCTACCCCTGTCAATCAAAAGGACACGCCCCTAATTATGAAGAATTTTAGTATTACATAACATCTAAACAAATGAGTGAGAATGTTTTCCATCCCCCCACAGGTGTCATGAAGGTAAACCCGAGCTTTTAAAGCTAAAATGGTTGTAAACATGTTTCATTCTGCTGTAAAGTTGCTCTAATTAACATGGGAGTCTTTGGGGATTGGCTCAGTTTTACAGCAGCACCTAGTGGAGGAGGGTGGAACTGCAGTTTTGGCACTTCTACATAGGCTTCATGTATTTAAGCTGGTGATACATGACGAACATGTCATAGACCTCGGAAACATCAGCAGAACGATGCGAGTTTAAGAACATGAATCGCATCCTAATCATGATGAAAAAAATAAGATTCCCATCAGAATGGATATTTATGAACAGAGGGAGTATAGTTTCATATCAGAATAAACTGGGTGCACAAAATATATATATTTTTGCCTCTTCTTCTTCTTCATAATAATAATAATAATAATAATAAATAAATAAATACATTTCAATTTGAATAAATAATAATAAAAACTGAATAATAAATCTATTTTATAAAGCACCTTTCCAGAAACTCAAAGTGTAATCACCTTTAAAACAGCATTAAAACATGAAATTACCAAAGAATAAAATAATAAAGAAAAATAAATAAGATTTAATTTGTTGTGTTTTAAAATGACTGTAGTTTTAGTGGTTAGCCTGATGCAATAAAATAACCAAATCTAAGTTTGGAGTTGTCATCTTATTGCCTCATTAAAAAGCCAAACTAACAACCAGCACTAAAGAAACCCGCAGCAGTCAGAAACAGCTCTGGAACATTTGGAGCGGCTTGATGACTGGAATCTAGCTTCATCCCAGCCATCCTGCTTGATGCGCCCTGCCTCTGTAAACGTGGATGAGAGTTTGATGATGCAGATGCTGCTTGGTGTGGATTCTACCTCACACAGCTGTGGTCAGATGTCACTCACCACCGATGAATAATGGATGTGATGTGAAGTCTGTGGGAGTGCACAGCAGTGTGGTGGTTAGTGCCTCAGCCGTAGAAGGTCAGCGGTCTGAGCCTCGGCTGTTAGAACAGGAGATCCACGCATCCGTATTCATAAATATAAAACCAATCTTGTTCTCAGTCGTTATGTGGAACATTTTACAATCTTCAGCTTGTTTTCATGTCCCATTGTTTTTTTAGTTTTGATCAACAATCATAAATAATTAGATATGGGTCATGTATGAACTAAAGAGTCAGTTTTAGCCGATTAAGTTTTGCACAATGACTCATTAACTTGCTTCAGAGACGCATGGAAACCTGCAGGATTACAGGCCTCATAGGAGCACAGTACGCAGATTAAAGAGGCAGCACCAGTTCCATGTTGCTGCTGGTGCTGCTGTAGGAAAAAAACTTCTTGTCCTCAATATGCTGCAACAGCAAAGAAAAGGAGGAAATCAAATAACCAGAAAGAGAAAAGAAATAAAAGCAAACTCAATTAGAATTTTTAACTATTAAGTCACCATGATACCAAACTGCAGAGGAACCTTGGAGGAAAGCACCACGTTGTCCGGTTGATCCCAAACTCTTGTCCTGCAGACCCACCATCCTGCAGACACTAGACTCTACATAGGTTTTTTTTCACCTGGTGGTCCATGGGCCAGAGCCGGCACCCTGCCCATCTTCTCATAAACAGTCAATTCTAGGGGTATGAGAAATGCACCGAAGAATCGGATATCAGGATTTTTTATTTCACACTTTTGAAATCGGTAAAAATTTAATATACTGTTAACGGAAGTCCACAGACAGCTTCTCGTGGAAAACATGTTGTATTCAAAGGAAAAAAACTTTGGGTCAAAGAATTATTATAGGGAATTTTTAATCCTGAACTGGTCATATTTACTTTTTTGTTTGCACAAAAAGCCAAGTTGCAGTGAGTTGAGTAAAAATGTGTTGATGCTCTGTATCATACAGCAGATGTTCCAGATGTTTCCCTGCTGCAACACACCTGAATAGGCCAGTTGTGCAGAGCAGAGCTTGTCAGAGATGCTTTTAATCTGAATCAGGTTTGTTTGAGCCGGGGATCGTCTACCTACAGCATGGTGGGCCTCCAGGACCGGGGTCAGGGATCACTGCTTCAGGATGCAGAAGGAAACCGACTCTAAACTCTGTAAAATCCAGCTTGTTGTCAGAATGACACAATCTGTTAGTTGTGTGAAGAAATCTGAGCGAGTTCTGCTCACTCATGCACAGTGTGAGATTTACACCTGCCTACAGAATGATCTGTCACTTTCCATTAACAAAAAAACTTCATTTTTTATATTAATTCAAACAACTGGAGACTGAAAAAAAGTATTAATAAAGATAAATTTGCTAAATTATAATTTAGTGAAATAAGACATTGTTGTTTAATTTGATTAAGTAGAAAAAAAGTATCCAGTCCAGAGCAATGAGAGCAGGTATCTGATGAGCAGGGACCAGAATACCTGTGGACAGGTGTAGAAGTCTGATGGAGAGGCCCAGAAAACAGCTGGTTGCAGTGATGGCCTCAAAGGATTGTTCAGCTAAATATTAGCTGATGAGTGATGTAGATAAATTTCTCATTTTATTTGTCAGTTCCAGCTCATTTCAGCTGGTGTTCCCTCCTTAACACCAGGAGGAGAGGAATCATTCAGTTGAAGACAAAGTGTGTGACACTGGGTACTAAACATGTGAACAAAATCTCTTTGCACGGCCGAGCAATAGAACAAGTGACAGAGATGAAATTGTTCGGTGTAATTTTAGATCAAACTATGTTATGGACAAAGCATACAGGCAATGTTGTACCTAAAATGAGCGGAAATATCTCATTAATTAGAACCAATGCTCATTTTATGAAAAATGGAAACAAGAAAACTTGCACTGCAGTCTCTAGTGCTTTAGACAGACTCCAGATAGTCCAGGATAGGCAGCCAGAGCAGCTCCTGGCTGTCCATTAAGAAGCAACATAAACTGAAGCATCATTGGCCGTCCTGGTTAAAATGCAGATCTGTTTAGTCTTTTTATAAAATCTGGATCTAACACAAACCAGATAGCCTGTTCTCTAAATTACAGCCCACCCCTAACAGACATAACTTCTTTACAAGACAAAACGTAAAAAAAAAAAAAGCACTATAAAAACATTTCTGTGTCGAGCTTTATTATATTGGAACATGCTGCCTCCAGATATTATGTCACTGTGTAATCACAATGCAGTCAAAGCTAATCAAATGAATGATGTATATAACAATGAAATTGATTAGACTATACCTTTTCTTACAGCTCCTGTAGTTAGTGCCTTCATGCGACAGCAGAATTTATGGATTTTGTTGAATTATTTGTGTTGCGTTTTTGATGTAAGAATGTTATATTCTATAAGTGTTGTGACTGAACTCCAGGAAGAATAGAGTCCTCATTGGGGAGAGTAATGTGGATCCTTAGATAAAGATAAAGATTCTGCAGACAGGTGTAATCTGCTGATCTTCATCTCCTGCTGCGGGACGGAGGTCCCTGCAGGGAACGAGTTGTCACCACGACTGCTACAGACGGAAACAACAGCCCTGCATTTCATGAAAAAAGGGTGGCAACTTTTCCCCACACCGTGAGAAATCTGGACGTGTCAGTGTTTACGGTCGTCTCCTGTCCGAGAGCACCTCAGAGAAGGAAAACGGCTGCAGTCTGCTGCGATCAGCGTTAACGTGGCGCTCGGTGACCTTCAGCAGTCTCACACGCACCCACACCTCCACGGAGGCATCAGCGCTGCGTGGATGCTGTGTCACACTGCATGCCTGAGAGGTGTGAGACGTTTGTCGCTCATCGTTAGCTCACCGCTGACAGATTTAATATGCTGGCTGAGAGGAACAAAGGAAAACAGACGTCTTTATTTCCTGTTTGTAACTCGCAGTTATTTCTCATGACACATTTTTAGGCCTTTCGCTGACTAACAGCCTGAATAACGACGCAAAGTCTTATTTGCTGCTTTCAAGGCCTCAAAAGACCTAAAAGTATGGAGGGAAAATAGACTCAACATTGTGTGTCTGTGTGTTTGTGTGTGTGTGTGTAGGCCTGTCCGGATAACAAATTTTGCTATGCTACTAATTTTCTCTGAAATTATTACGATAATATTGTTATTTTGTGACGATTTTCAACCAATGCAATGATAATTCCAGAACGAGACAAGTACACCCTTTCAAAGACCAATAAACTTTCATTTCTAAAAAAAATTTTCACTGGAACAGGAAGAAACTTTAAATGGCTAAACCAAAGAAGAAATAGAAGCAACTCTCAGTCTCAAAGGGGGCCGTTCTGTCCAGTAGCGGTGAAACAGGAACCTCATTGGTCCACGCCAGCTTCCTCTTCAGCCTCACATCTCTAACATTTATATCCGTGAGGGCGGACGTGTC
Organism: Craterocephalus amniculus; assembly: GCA_036024015.1. Taxonomy (NCBI): domain Eukaryota; kingdom Metazoa; phylum Chordata; class Actinopteri; order Atheriniformes; family Atherinidae; genus Craterocephalus; species Craterocephalus amniculus. The sequence goes on from JAVQJG010271568.1 coordinate 14,029, forward strand.
ACGCAGCCAGAACATAAACCCACACCATTAATCTGTCCCCAAACCCAACAGGATGAAGGAGGATGATTCATCAGAGGACAAAAGAAGCACCTGATGACCTGTAGCTTCCCTAAATCACCCGGAAGCCTCCTCTGCTGTCTTCCTGATTAAAAATGAACATCATCAGGTAAAAGCATGCAGCTGATGGAGTGCATCATCCGGCAGAGCTTCCTGGCTCCTGACAAACTCCGACCCATTTCCATGTTATTACAGAGCTGCAGGACATCCCTGTACGCAGCCAGAATAAACAGCAGGATCGATACGTTTTCATTTTCCTGCTTCATATCAAGCAGAAACATTGATTTTCCCCTCATGTCCGCCTGTAATTGCCCACCTTGGTGTCAGTCATCCCGTGCCCACCAAACATGTGAGTTCAGAGTCCCTGATGTTCTGCAGCATTGATTAACCGCTGCTTCAGGTTTGCTGCCCCTCCCCCCCGGCTCCGAGGCCCGCCTGACGTCCCGTCAAGGGCCGCCGGCCGAGGCTAATGAGATCATACAGAGACGGTCCTGAGCATTGATTTGGCGGCATGAATGAGGCGGCGGCTCTACCTGCTGCAGGTCGGAGACGCTCCGCGCTGCAGGACGTGTGGAGCATGCTGGAGAGCAGAGGATGCAAATGCAAGCAGAGGTATCTTCAGCAGATACCGGCTACAGCTACATGATGTTTTTTTTAATTTAGGATTACAAATTAAATAATCTAAAATCTTCTCATTTGAGTTTACATGGAAATATTAATAAAAAATTCAGACACAGACACAGACTTACCAGAATTTCCTTTACTTTCTTAATATACTAGGGGTCTAACGATTAACCGATATATCGATTTTATATTCCTTTGATTCAACAGATCGATATGTGCTTGCAAGATCGTAGTAAAACCGATATTTACCCATCAATTATCGTTATAAAAGGTCAATATCGATTCGAATTGATATTGAGAAATAATTCTTTGGATCAAAGCACAGAAAATGTTATTTTTGTACTTTTTTTGTTGACAAAATAGTGGAAGTAGCAGGTTATTAAAATATTGTTTGTACTAACTGTACTTTCTATTTTTTTTAAAGTATAATTATTGAAAATAATGCCACAAAAGGTTTAGCCCCTGTTGATTCAACTTGGAGAGGTGAACTTAATAAAAACAAAACAACAAAACAAAAAAAGTTGTGAATGGATTTGCTATTAATTATTGTTTCTTCTTCTGTTTATAATCATATTTTTAATTCATACTTGATTCCCTTGCAAGAAACTAAGATTCTTCTTACTGAGAAACTTCCCTGCACTGTCCAGCATCCAGGTATTTATGACAATCACACTGCTGTCATGTCAGTACGGAGTAGAACCTCTAAGGAAGGCTCCAATACAAGAATGAGAGTTTCGAGGAAAATGGAGGATTTAACCTTGAACTGAGGTCTAGCTGATGACGTGGCTGGTAAGTTTAAACGTAATTCTGTTTACTTATTTTATGGGATTTTTTCAATTGACGGGGAAATATACATATAAGGAATAAAAAAAACAAGGGCATTTTTTTTTTTTTTTACCAAAACGAAGACAAAAAACAAAAATAAAAAAAAACAACAATAACCACTTATCCCCCCAGTCCTACATAATTTGGTAACAGATCAAGAGTGCACATGTTAACCATAGGCAAATAAGACAACGTATAAGTAAGCAGTTAAAATCAAATCAAAAGAGAAGAAGAGAAAATAAAGAAAAGGGAAGCAGGGAGGAAGTGTTATTAATGGACTGGAAAGGGGCAGAGATGACAAAGAATAATAATTCATTTCATTTTTACACAACTTGGTCACCAGACTTGGTAAACTGCCAAACCTCCCAGAGAGGAGAATTAAAGTAGCCATGACAAACATTTATAACTGCTGCCATGTTTGGTAAGCAGTTTTCAGTAAAACATGAAAACTGCTTACCTGTAAGCACATCGGAGTCAGCCAATCAGCAGTGAGCATGAGGAGAAAGCAGAGAAGGAGAAGTCAATGGTTGGTTCAGGAAGCAGAAATCTACCTGGCAACAGATGACGTTGACATTCGGCTCCAACATCCAATCAGCTCCCAGCTGCTCGTGTTTTAATTAAGATAAATTCGGGTTATTTTTATTCCAAGATGAGAGAAAAGACTGGCCCACATATCAAACACACACATGCATCCAGTTATTCTGAGATATCTGTGTCAAGGTTACCCCCCCCCCCCACCCCCCCATCACCTCACCCCTCCCCTGACAATATGAATCCCGGTGAATATATTGACTATGATCCGTCCCTCCATTCCTCTTCCTCCACATTTTGCCAGAACCAGCTCTCCTCTCCATTAATGAGGTGATTAATAAAACCACCTCCTGTTTTCCTCCCATTCTTTCATGAAAGAGGGAGGGGGAGGAGAGGAAGACGAGAGAGGCCAAGAAAACAGGTCAAGCCTCCAGAGGCAGAGGAAGAGTTAAAGGTTTCATGCAGCGATCAGGGCTGCAGCGTAGGAAGATGAGAAAAAAGCTCCGTAAATATTTACCCACATCCAGCAGTAACATCATAGCTACACAGATATTTTCATTTAACTGCATTTATTTCATCTTATTTTATTTACTTACATTTAATCATATGTCTGTATTTGTTTTATTACTTTATTCAATATTTTCAGAATGAAATGATTTTAGCAAATACTGTATAAGGGATCTGATTTGAGCTGGAAGACAAACTAAACCACTATTTACAAGGAAAATGTATTAGTAAAAAAACAAGTGTTTATGGGACATAAATAAAAATATAAAATAAAGGTGTGCATTGGTAGAACATCACTTTTTAGATTTTTTATTGTCAGAAGGAGTCAGTTCAGTGAATGGCAGGAAGCTTCACTGCTGAGTTCAGCTCTTTTGTTTTATTTTATAATATTTACTTTTACTAGACGTTATTGTCATCATCATTATTATTATTTAGTTCCTTTAAAAGCAACAAGGCACACTGATAAACATTTCAGACTGAATCTCAAATGTAAACATGCTGGATTAGCATACTGTATGATCTCATTTTCACAAGTAATTCCCTATTTATACTGATGATGAATTATACCAAAATGATATATTTTATACCTTCAAATATATATTTTCATTTAATGTATTAAGAAACAAAAAACATCCCGTTAAAGCCGAAACTCTGAAATGGTAGTTTTGCATTGTTACATCCATCCATCCATCAAATATATATATTTGTGATGCAGCAGACACAGTATATATTCTCAGTGTGTACATATTGTCTATGTGAAAAATGTTTCTATGAGCTGAAACAGGAGATGCAGATGCAGGGAGATGATGAGGAGAGGACATGTTTTATCACAGGAAACAGTAAATGAAGATGTTTAAACGTTAAAGCGTGCAGGCCCACTGTATTTGTACTCTTATAAAAAACCATCCACTGGTATACTGATGGTTTAAACAATGTGCTGATATCAGCCAATCAGGAAACCCAAGCCTACATCTCAGGATTCTGGCTGGCTTTGGAAGTTCAGGTAGAAAGGACAACATGAGGAAATGAAACAAATGAAGAAGATGAGAAATTGGAAAACCAATGGTTGAAAGAAGGAAAAAAAGACTGAAAAACATGATTATTAAAGTTAAAGTTTAATATAAAGGAAAAATAATTTCTGCTGGTTATTTCCGTGATGATGCTAATTACGTGCTGATGGCCCCTGCAGCATTCAGACTGAGCTGCTGCCTCCGTGTCTTCATTCGCCTACAAAGCGTCCGTTTCTGCTGCTGCAGAGGAGAAGCTGAAATTGTGTGAGAGGAAATTTAACAGCCCGCTGTGGGTGAGTTAGTTCCCCGCAGAGAAAGCTATTAGCAAGTGGAGGTCAGGCCGAAACACACTCACATATCTCCGGCGCCGCAGCAAACCTGAGCAGAAAGTTAAGTGTTGGCTTCCACTTTTTACCTTGTTTCATACATACTGTGCAGTCATAATTCTAGAAACACAGTTTTATCTTCACACCTGTGATAAATGAAAGCACATTTAGCACTTCTGTCCAGAAGGCTTGGATTAATGTGCCTTCAGCTCCACATTTAATGCATCTATCTGGGGTATTAGGATTGAATTGTTTAACATGGTAGGTGTCACACAGGGTCTCATTAGCCGTTTATACTGAATTCATTTGACGTGAGAGTTAACCCTTTCCGGGCGAGAGCCCCCTTATAAGGGTTTTTTGACTGTTACTTGTGAACAGCAGTCATAAATGATGCATTAATGACGGAGAATATAGTCATGCTGCATACCAAATTAA
>JAVQJG010271569.1:0-10735 GCA_036024015.1 Craterocephalus amniculus
TTTTAGTGCAGCTGCAATTGTGACTGTAATTTTTAAAACCCCTTCCACTTTTAATAAACTTTTTGGAAAGTCATTCTCGTGCGTTGGTGTGGCTGGGAATCAGATTCATACACGGTAACGCCTCCCTGTGTTACATGTACTTGTGGTGAAGGAGCTGAAACAGAAGAATACCCATTTCTAGTAATTTGCCCGCACAATCAAACCAAGTCCCTCAGTCTTGCTGGGAATACACACTTAAACTAAAAGCTTTTCTGTTTTTGTATTTTTTTTATATTTCTAGGGATTCATATCACATAACTTAGGTTTTTTGAAAATAGGTTAACAAGTTGGCAGACACTAAAATGACAGAAACTGCAGTTTCTGCAGAAACGCTGTGATCCGAATCATAGTAAAATACTGAACTAATGAAGTGAACTTGAATCAATGACAGTAATCATCAGTGATGTATTACAAAAATGCAAATCCAGCTGCATTATAATGTTTTACAGTGAATATTTTATAGTACAGAGTAACAGCTTGGTTTCCCTTGGAGTTATGAAACCAATTTGATTTCTGCTTTCATGTTTTATCAAAGATTTTTTTTGGCTTTTTAGCTATTTGGCATGCACCAGGTCAAAACAGGAAAAAAAACATGCATGTAGAATTAGTCTATGGCCCATTTCAATATCTCCCACTTCAAACTGCAAAATCAGTCTTCCCCAAAGCACCCCCCCCCCCAGATAAGAGCTCTGTGTTGGGAGGTAAGCTAGAGCTACCTGCACTCTACACCTTATCATCTCAAACCAATTCAGACAAAATTCCGCAATAAAGTGACCCTCTGCTATACATGACATACAATGCTTTCTACGTGACTGTTACTTATGGAGTAACATAACTCTTATCATACCGTTTAAATTCTGTGACTCAATATGTCATAGAACTATTATAGCATCTGGCTGCATTCCATTCCTACTACAATGCCCACAGAAAGCAAGGCGACCAAAGTGCGTTGTCTGTTTAAATCACGGTGCAGCTGTGAATAAATTTGTAAAGTGATACAAGAGTCGGTGGCTGTATGAAAATATAAGGCATTGAAAATGCTGTAGTGCATAAGTCTTAAATATGGTTTCTGTTGTGGTATAGATAGACACAAACGTATATAATTTGTGGATCTTGTCCATTAAAATGTTTATGTGAAATGTAAATACTGTTTTAAAATGTCACATGGAAGTCTGGTAACCCATTGTGCAATACAAAGTTATACTCCTCTCCCTGTATCATAATGGAACCTATTAAACATGGGCCTCTATTAAATTATTCATAAGTCCTGTGCAAAGCCATAGGCTACTTCATCAGTCAGTCGCCCCATACTAGATTAGTGTGGTGAATTTAAATATCTCACTCTGCAGTGTGGTCTTTCATCAGTCAGATGTGTGATATTAACTATGCACTGAATGTAAAAGATGGCTGAAGCCACAGGGTCTTATGTGAAGCCAACGTGGAAGTGCCTTAAACTAAAATATCACTAAGAGTTGTTGGGGCCCGATTCTAGGAGACGTTCATTCAAATAGATTTTTTTTTCCAACACTGCCACCCACATGTCATTATGTTGCCAGGGATTAGTGATTATTTTGAAAATACTGTAACACCGTGGCCACATTTACATAGAGCTTTAATTTGGAATAAATGTTAAATCTGCTTTAAAGAATTAAACATGACCATGTAAACACCTAATTCCAAATGAAAATGATAATTCCAAATTAGACTTAATTCTGAAGTTGGTGGCTGGTTTATTCCCCTTTAAATGATCGATTAAATAATTCTTCAATCATGTATACCTTCATTCTCCTTTACGTTAATTCCATTCGTTCTGAGGATGCTTGTTACCATGTCCTGTTGCCATGATGCACATCTGTGCTGGCAGCCTGAAGCAAGCATTGGACTCACACAAGTCTATTTACGTGAAAGTGACATAGTACTAGTGTCCAGCTGCTGCTTCAAAACTAATCAAGAAAAAAATTCTTATTAAGTAGTTTTTCTATGTTGTAGTCAAAAGGAAAAGAACCAATAAACAGTTTATTTTCTATTTTCTTTCCCGACCTACATCTAAAGCAGAATTAGGATAATGTCTTTTCCATGTGAAACTTCATTCAGAATCATAATTTTCACACAAACGCTGAGAATTTCACACATTCAATCAAAATTATTAATTCAAAATAATGAATTCCAAATTAAAAACACTGTTACTGTAGCCCATGACTGTACATGAGGTCTAGTGTGAGGGTAACTTTCAATTCCACCACTTTATCAAAATATGATAATGTTTGACTCCAAAGACATGAATGCTAAACTTACTGGAAACAGCAGAGCAGCTATCAAACAGTCTTTCATGCTGATCGTGTTTGATCACATTCATGGTAACTATGAGACACAACCAGATGCTAAACGGGAAGGGCATTGTCGACTGGCAAGGGCTAAGCCCTTTTTTCTGGAGAGAGGGGTGTCTCAATCCATAAGGCTGTAAACATAGCAAAGGCAAGTCAAAGATATGGCTAAGGGCCAAGAGGTAGGGCTAAGGGGGAGAATGGGTTTGATTGGGATTGAGTTGCTTGGTGATGTGGTGATTGACACCTTCAACTCATAGCAAGAAGGTTCCTTTTCTGTCTGGAGTTTGCATGTTCTCCTCATGCTGTGTACTCTGCCTGACTCCCATAGTGCAGAGATACACATATCTGATTGACTGGTGATATACAACCTTGGTGAGTGTGACACTCAGTGGTTGTTTGTCCCAATCCACCCTGTCAGACTCGTAACATTTTCAGAGTGTACCTTGCCTCTCGACGGATAGTAGGTGGGATTGGCTCCAGCTGCCCTGAATTGGATTAAGCAGGTATGGAAAACAGATGGATGTTTTGAGTTGGCTCATAACCCCAAACCTGCAGTGTTTAATTCCATGCATTCATTCTGCATATTTTCTGTTATCGTTAAAAATAAGCAGTTGCAATTAAGTGTTCCACTTATTTCCCTCCATGCCTTTGTTTCGGGAATGATCCCTGTCTGTGTCTGATTGCTGTCATTTTCACCCACCCTTGAAGCAGGATGTCCTCTTTGCCCACTGTATTTTTCCTTTCATGTATATATTATTTTTCAATCATGTAACACCTGAACATAATTTCTACTCAAGACCAGCAATATACGACATATATAAAAAGAAAAAAGAAAAGAGGACACAAACAGCATTTACAGCATGTTAAAAGTGTTTGAAAATGCTAAAATGCCAGCACAATGTGGATCAAAGTGCACCTAGCATGGAGCTAAACAGTGTAGTCACCCCTGGGTAGAATTATGTTTGCGTGTGGTTGTTCTGGTTTTAATGCTCTGCAACCTCCTGCCTGAGGGGAGCAGGTCGAACAGTCCATGAGCTGGAGGGCTGGAGTCCTTCATAATGCTTATCTCTCTAACTGTTTGCTTTACTGACTGCAAACCTGTACATGACTCAAGCTGTTGGGCTTAGTGGCTTATATCACAATGAACAAATGAACAATTCTTTGTTATTCTTTCAGATACTGTGCATCATAATCCAGCTTATTTTGTGTGTTTGTCCTCACACGTCTTGTGCTTTCCCACATCTGAAGTACTCATGCATGCACAATTGAACTCTTACACAGAAAACACATTTCAATAACAGAAGGAATTTAAAATGAAAAGAACCTTCAGAACATGTCAAAATTGTAACTATGGGTAAATCAGCTGAACATAATACAGTACATACTGCACACTGAATGAGAAATAGATAATTAAGGAGCCTTTTTGTTGGATATTCTGTGAAGAAGTCTTCTGAAACAGTTACCTAAATGCCAGAGGAAGTGGTTGAAAACTTACAAAACTGAAAACATTGCAGGGTACTTCTAGTCAGTGGGGGCACCTGAGTATAAGTCTGTGCAAAATTTGAGCATTTGAGGCTGGATATGCTCGGTAGCTGCATTACAGCTCTGGGTTGTGTAATCTCAAACAAAGCTCAGATTTTGTCCTCATGTTCTTCTCCAGTAGAGTTTAAAGCTCAGTCCCAAAGCAGAGGCAGCGTGTGTTAAAGGCATCTGTAAGACTAGTCTGCTCTTGTTTCCTGTTCCTATATTCTTTTATCTAAAACACAAAAATCTGACAAGAGTAAAAGACAGGCATAGCCAGGAGTTTGATTAATGATTATTGTTAAAAGCTTTCATGAAAATTCGTGCTCATGGGTCATGTGGGTATTTTGGTCATTAATATTACCAACTCTAGTATGGATTTTGGGAAAAGATATTTGAAAGATAAGATAGAAAAGAAGGTAGTAAACAAATTTTCCTTTTTCTAAGCAAAAAAGAAAAAGAAATGAGTGTTGAATGCAAATCACTGTGTCAACACAACTATTGGAAATCCATGAATGCAGAAGAGAAAATAAATATTTTTTTCTTTTGTTGTGCTCATTTCAATGCTGGAATTTTAACTGAATATTGAAAGCAAAAAATCCATGAAGCTATTTTCAAAGCTGTAATTACCCTATTAATTTTTTTTCTAGGTTTAAAAGGAATCTCTTAATAGAACACTTCAGTTGTGGTGAGACTTATGTTTCTAATCTTGTTATTATGTGAGATGATGAAGCATTGACTCCCTTGTTGCTGGGTGTGTCACAGTGAGGGGAACTGAACAACGAGCCATATCATCAAATGAAATCAGGTGGACAGTGTGTACTTGACCTGGTGGTTGAATCTTCTGGCACACAAACAGATATTTGTGTTGTGATTGCATCACCTTTAGGAGAAACGGATGAGCTGCATTGCTTTAACCCAGACATTACCTCTGTTTATCTTTTGAGGCACAACCCTATCTGTAACCTAAAGAACGCCTAGCTAAACAGGAGGAAAGCTATTAGCAGGGGAAACACCAACACCTAATTATTTATAAAGACAATTATCCCCCGAGAGCACCTCTCTCTGTGCATGTGTGTAAATAAGTGTGCCAGGCAAGCAGGTCAGACTAAGACTGAGGAAGCTCAGATAGTATAACGGGTGTAGAAAGACAGCTTTTGGGAGGAGAGTGCGAGCCAATGTGGCCACGATGTTGTCTAATGCAAAAACATTGGTCTTTTATCTGGGTCTCAATTATTCAACAAGAAAGCACCCTCCCCCTCTGAGAAGAGTAGATATTGGACTCTACATTACCTTTCGACAGGGGAATAGCGGGACTGCAGTACATTCCACCTGAGAGGGTGTTCTGGGACCATGCACCGGCTGTGCCCCTAATGACATCATCCATTTCTCTGGGCCTCCTGGAACACAATTATGGTGATTTACAATTTATTCACATCTGCTGTTGTGTTGAATTCTTTTTCATTCAGTTCGAAGAACTACTTCACTGGTCCTGTAGCATGGTGAATAGCCAGTAGCAGCTCAGTTAAGACCTTTTGAAAATGTGTTTGGTGCAGTTCAATGTTCATCTAATCACAAACAGACCCACCTATGTTGACCCCATCTGTACTGTACGCATGCAATATATATACCCCGTGTTGGACAAATATCATTATTGAAGCACGCAAGGCATCTGTCACTATAAATGAACTGCTACTGAACAGCAGTTACTGTGAACTACAAAAATTCAATTAAATATATTGAGTCACCCAGATGTCACATGCAGCATCCTTTCACCAGCAGGCTGCAATATGATAAAAGGAGATGATTCTGCAGCTCTGTGATAAATGATTATAATGACTGCAAATGTAAGAGGGAGTATTACAACTGGAGCAAAGTCACACATGTCAACAACACACACGCTAAGTGCATAAGACTTGGCCAACAAGCAAATGTACGATTTAATCCAACTATGAAAAAAAGGATTTTTAAACACTTTATGTATTTGTTTCAGTTTGAACCAGAGGCGGTGCCTGATTAGCATATTTCTTCAGTGCTTTTGTTAAAATGCCAATCAAACTCCAGACAAAACAATTGATTTTAGACAGTCGACTTATTTTAAACAAATCACCATTCATCTGATCTGTTGCAGTTCTCTTTTGGGATGGAGAGGATAGCTGTGGATAAGTTGTGTTGTAAAAAAGGCAATATTATCCCACCAGATGTAGGATTTGGCAATGCTAAACATTCTTTTTTTTAAGTACCAATCTGGAAGATTGTGCAAAGTCTTAGAATTAGTCTTCCAAGCAATTGATTTTTTCCCCCCAAATTACTCATACAGGGAGGTATTCCAGAAAAGGAGCTTGAAAATGCTGTGATGGAGCTTTCTTACACACATTATGCCATCCAACAATTCATGGTACTTCAGTCCACACACTCTTTTGTAGCTTACTTTGTTACTATTTCTAATAGCGTTGAATACAGTCTAATACAGTTAAATGGGCATTAATAATTTCACTCATATAATTATGTTATATTTTAATATAGACTTTACAGATGTAACCTCTCTGCCCCCAAGTGTACCCGGGTGAAAACAAACTATAAAAACATTCCTCAGACTAATAAGAATTTCTTACCTGCACCTTGGACAAAATTCTTCTGGTAGCTTTTCATAGATATCTGGGAAACGCTTTTCATAGCAAGTTTCCAGACAATAACTGAAATTTAACGAAAAAATCTTAAACTGAGTTGCATGGTCATTTCTTTTAATTAAAAGTGGTTCTGACAGATTTGATGCACATGGAAACCTCACCTCAAATCGTAATGCTGGAGATAAGCTGGGCATTGCCTGTGCAAAACACATCCCCTTGGAGGCTTTTGTGCATTGATTACTATTAATCACAAAAAAATGTGTTAAAGTCATTAACACAATAAACTGCAGTTTAAATTCCAAGCAGTAAGGAAAGTTCATCAGTGCACAGTTTCCAGAACAACGGTTTCACAAACGTAGAAGTCAAAGCTCGACAATGCAGTGTTTCTAACTAATGACTTTGCCGTTGTATTAACTCTGTTTTCAGACCCATCTAGGCACTGCCGATGAACCTAAAGACTTTTACTTGTGATACTAAAGATTTTTAGAGACTTAAGTAAATGCATATATCTTTTTCTTTTCTCAATGAGCAGGTGTTGACATAAGCCCCACCCTCATCCAGTAGCACTCAGCACTGGCACTGCATCAGTTCAAGCTCCCAGCTGTCAGACAATCCAAGTTCACCTCTGTTGCTGACTGATCGCTGGCTGATATGACTGTCTATTAATGAAGAATGTGAATGAAAACATTTAGAAAGTTAAAAACACTGTAACATGTTGAAGATTCTTTATTAGAGGACAGCCGGAGCTGATAGTTAAAACACTTAAAATTGCAATTTAACTTTAGCCTGGCAAGTGTTGGGCAGAGTTAATTTTTCAATTTATTTTTCTACTGTTTTGATTGGAAATGCAATTGAATCTAATTTCCATTATTTTCATTTCATTTTCTTAATTAACAACAAGAACAATTATCTGATTTCTGTTGTTAACTACAAAAAAGGTCTTATTGCACTACCATGCTTGAAAATGTATAATGTGGTTACTTTATAAGTAAATGGGGGAAATATCTGTAGGATACCTCTGACACCTGATGAAGTGTAACATGCTCAGTCCACTTAGAGGTACATTTGGAGAATACCTGGAGGGATGGGTAACGGCTTCAGGATTCCGTAAAGCGAGTTCTAAGAAGTGGCAACGGAATGTAAAAGTTGGGACCACCGCTCTTTGACCTGATCCATGTATGCAGAAGAAAATGGATGGTCTTCATTTTAAGGGTCCTGCTTTCTTCTTATCAATAAATGTTGGAGGTGAACTGATAACAGGAAAATATAATGAGGTTTACTCATGCTATGACCAGGCTTAATCCAAAATTATCTAATCAGGCCATTAAACCATACCTAAACACACTAAAATAATTAATATTACAGTAAAACTGTCATAGTTTATCACAGTTACGCTGGTTAGATTACAAGTAAGATATTGGAAATTTTTTTTATTGAAAATTGTTTTGTTACCAGGTAAGTCAAGCAGACACCGCAGTTGTATACCATCTCGTAATTTTTAACAACTATGTACTGAGGACGTAAATAAATGTTGAGTGTTGAGATAAACTGAAACAGGATTTCAAACCCCTCTAGCAACTCTTAAAACTACAAGCAGAGTGTAGACCTTTGCCAAGCCATTGTAGAAAATATTCTACCAATGATTGTTGGCAGTTTTTGAGGTAGAGACCCCCTCACTTTATTATCATTGTGCAACAAAGTTTGAGGCGATACTTTAAAGTGCAGGATTATAACAAATGCATACCAGACAATTAAAAACAAAACTGTCAATAATACAATTACACGCACAGTCCATACATTCACTACCGCATACACATTAAACAGTCCACAATTCCTCAGGCAGTTGTTTTTTTTTTAATGCACTTAGTGCAATTACTGCTTTCACATAAAAACTGTTCTTTAGTCGGCTTGTCCTAGATTTTAGCTGCCTGAAACACCTGCCAGTGGGCAGTAATTCCAGCAGCTCATGGCTTGGGTATGATGTGTCCCTGAGGATGTTCTCAACCTTTTTTTAGGCATCGGATCCTGTACAAGCCGTCCAGTGAGGTAAGGGGCAGCCAATGGTGTTCTGTGCTGTATTTACTCTTTGGAGATACTTCCTGTCTGAAGCTGTTCAGCTGGAGAACCACACATACAGTACGTCAGGATGCGGTCACTGGAGCTTCAACAGAAAAACACAAACAGTTATGAGAGATTTGATACTCAGGAAATATAATTATGCCTTCCTAATAATGGTAATGGTGTTCCATGTCAACTCATCCTGTGGACCCCCAGGAACCTGAAGTCCATGACCCTTCCTACACAGTCCCCTCCCCCCCCAGACAACAAGTGGACATCTGGTTTTCTCCTCCTGAAATTGATTGTCAGGTTGTTTGCTCCATCCCCTCCTGGTACTCAGACTCATCCCCTCAAGAGATTCAAATGAGCAGGATGGAGATCAGACCGGTTAGCATCCAGCCTGACCAGCTTCTCAAAGCACTGATGGTAGTTGTGAGGGCAGCTGGGTTTTTAATTGTTCAGGCAGGTGATGGTGTTTTTTTAGTTTTGTTGCTAACAGACAGACAGACAAACCAATGTCACTGAACACTTTGTCTCTGCTGTGACAGAAGTAATAATAAAAAAAGCCAACTAGCAACCAATCTCGTAACTTTATGTGGTATTATAGGAGTCTTTTGTTGAAAAACGTAGAAGCATGTATCGTTTACTCCTCAGTGAGCAGCGGGTGTTGCCAAAAGCCCCACCAGGACAACTCATGAACATTCTGATAGTTTTCAAGCCTAACATGTAAACTATGGGGTGACCAAAAACGAAGTTGGTTGTCATTACATGTTAAAAAATATCAATTTAGTTTTATCTCTGCTAAGATAACCAATTGTGCGCATGAAGATGCCCTTTCAGTGTTGTGAACTGAATCCACCAAAAACCACTGTATCATCCTTATTTATGAAGAATCTGACAGTTTTCAAGCCTCAGGCTCAGTCCGCACACAGCAGCAGTCCTAGCTCCCAGCTGCAATCAGAACAGTTGCTGTTCATCTCTGCTCCATGACCAGTGTCAAAATTAATCATGCAAATCTTCCACTGGCTGATCCCGCCCTAGCTTACAGTCAGATATTAATGCCCATTAATGAAGGCTTTGGGAAAAATGCATTATACTAGTTTATATGCTACATTATTAGTTTGTTTTATTGTTTACTTGATCTGTTCTGCAGTATTGTGGGGAAAAGGACCCTTTTGAAAATACATACATGAAATAGTGGTTTTAGTTATTATATGATGCACTGCAGTGAGCATGGACTGTAATGTCTGCACTGTAATGCAAAGACAGTGAAAACACTATCTTGTTTTTTATTTTATGTTTTTGGCAATGCTGTCTGTTTGTTAGCAACATAACTCAAAAAGGATTAATTCTGGTTAAACTTTCAGGAAATTTATAATGAATAAAGGAACAAATGATTGTATTTTGGAGGGAAACTGGATAACCATCTGGATACAGCTCCTTACATTACTGTTATCATAAAAGCTTGCTACAACTGATTTGATTGGAGGGGAATTACAACTTACATGTTTACAAAATAATTGATTTGGCAGTTTTATGAACAGCCAACTTAATTGTGAGGGAATGCTGTAGAATGTTATTTTTACAAAAAGTGTATTTTAGAATTAAAACAAGACCATTCCTTATCATAACCAAGTAGGATTTTTTTTTCCTCTGAGCCAATAAAACCCTAAAAAACTGTGTTGCCAGATCAAATCTGTATGGCTGTGCTGTGTGAAAATGGGGGAAAATGTGTCAAAGAACAGCCAAAGAAATCATAATTGTAATGTGGTCTCCAACGAGAGTCCGGTGGTTGGAAATGATATGTATGCTGCCCCCTTCCACCTTTTATAAGGTGTTTGAGGCTTGTTTTGAGGAAACACTTAACTATGAGGAAAAATCTTAGATTGGTCATTTTGATTCTAAATGTGTCATCCTGGCGCATGTACCATTTGAAAGTTTAGAAGTTTGCTCTTGGGGAGGCATTTAATGGAATGGCCAAATGACCTTGTTTTTACCCATACAGTAAGCAGTAACATTTACTTACCGTCCGTCCTCTTCCGCTTATCCGGGGTCGGGTCGCGGGGGCAGCAGCCTAAGCAGGGAAGCCCAGACTTCCCTCTCCACGGCCACATCAGCCAGCTCATCCGAGGGGGATCCCGAGGCATTCCCAGGCCAGCC
>JAVQJG010271576.1:0-14410 GCA_036024015.1 Craterocephalus amniculus
CACCACGACTGCTTCCCAGAGAAAGTCTGAACGGTGCTTACTGTGTGACGAGCGGACAATAAAGTTTTTTATTTAATTAATTTACAAAGCACCGCTAGGAAACAGTGTCACAGTGCAGCTGCAACAGATCACACGCAACTGCAACGGGAGCAGTTTCACAATGACGTCATTGATCGGATCGGTGGATGAAAACTTCAGGGCCGATCAGAAAAATTTAAAAAAATGTGAAAAATCGGCCGATCCGATCAAGCCGATCCGATCGGTGGAAAGCCTACACATTACATCACCTTTTAAGATGTAGTGCATTGAAAGAGGGATGGGGTCTTAAAAGACCCAATAACAGTGTTTGAAATTGTCACATGACTTTCTGGAAGGAGTTTTGATCAACAATAAGTGAAGTAAAACCCTTTTCTGCGGTTTATTGCACTGCATTTGATCATTAATGTCAAACTCTTAAAATGTGGCAACACAGCACCACTATTATTACCAATGTATTGCACAGCCAACATGTTGATGGTATGCACTGATCTTTTAAAGCCTACCTTTCTGTATTGCACACAATTAGATTATATTATGCATTATGATTATATGATGGTTTTTTCTTCCATTTACAGAATGAATGCAACAATATTTTATGGGTTCCTCAAGGGTGAAAGCCAAATTAGCCTAGATAGTAGTGAGGATGAATTAGGATTTAGTGACAAAGACAACAAGCAGCTTGCAACCAAGAAAGAAGAGAGTGAGGATGATAGAGAAAGTGAAAATAATAAAAAACGACAATGAGCCAGAGGATGAGGACAGGAGACATTGAGGACTTGATGGACAGTGATAATGAACGTAGATATGTAGATAGTGGAGATTCACAACATGCTATGCATATTTGGAGAGGAAAAGGAAGGGTGACCTTCCAAGCATTGTGAGTGAGCTCTAGCTGGGAATCAGAGGTCCCACTGCACCAGTTCCACCAGCAGCAGTGCTTGGGACAGCACTGATCACTGATCTGCTGTCATAGCAAAAAGTGGCTGATGCAAATACTCAGTTTGCACAGGTGTTGTCAGAGTGCAGTGCACAAAGGGTGAGACCTAGCTGTGCCTCACAGCTCAGAGGAACTGCTTCATCAGTTTTCACCAGCAGTAAAGCAAAGAAAGCCGCAGCAACAGACTCAGGTCAAATGAAAACAATCATTCAAATGTTAAAAATCGAATGAAATTATGAAAAATATCTTTGAAAATTAGTTTAACTTTCAAATCAGCTGCCGTTTATGCTACGGGGGGATTTTTCAGCCTGTTACCTGAGTTGTTATATAAAAGGTTATTACAATGGTAAACCAAAACTACTTGATGTCATTCATTTCCACTAGTGTACCGTGTTGCCACTTGGCAAATTTCTCTTGGTTTTGCTTACTTATCTATTTTGTTCTGTACAGCACACTTTGGTCAACTGAGGTTGTTTTAAATGTGCTTTATAAATAATCTTGACTTGGTTTATGTTACAAGAAAACAAAATCTATTTTTTTCCAGCCTGGATCATGATGCATACTGCAGTGTTAACATTAACTAAGCATAGGCTGTTTTTAAATTTTTTTTTTTGAAAGACATTCATTCACAGTCAATTAACTAGCCCACAATAACAAGCCTTTTGCAGATTACCAGACAAATAGTTGTCAGTTAATTGGGTCACAATCCTAAAAAGTCTCATTTCACAGATCTATATTGTTTAAGTCTGTTGTTGGCTGGTGAGTTGCTTCATTATGTTTATTTTGCCAGGTTGTAAAGTTCTTTTTATTCCTTTTAAACTTTTTGTTTTATTTAAACCAACTAAAAACCATTTCAAGAGATATAAGTTTCTCTTTTACCCAACATCAGTGAAAGTTTCAGTTCTTCTGTCTATTCACCTTTTATTTTTTTGTATCTTCCACAGACCCAATTCCAAAAAAGACTGAAACTGCCTCTCACAGATGTCCTTTGAATCCCATTGCTGACTGGCTGCCAATAAATCTAATTGCATATTCCTGAAACAGTTTTTTTAGTAACCTTTCCAGCCTTTTGTTGCAACTTTTCACACGTTTATGCAATCAAATTTAAGATGAGCAATAATTTTTCATAAAAGTGAAATGTCTCACTTTCAACATGTTTTCTAATTCTAATGCAAATAATTAGTTTAAGAGATCTGCAAATCCTTCTGCTTTTATTTACAATTTACAGAGTGTCCTAACTATTTCAGAATTAAGGTTATAAATGTACAACAAAAAACAGTAGTAAGTAACAGCTTAAAAACTTTAAGAAAAAAAAAAAAAAGGCACGAAACTCAAAATTAAGCACCCATACAATTTTGATTTGTCAACGTGAAGGTGACCAGACATTCAACTTGTATAAAAAAAATATATATAACTGGAGAAGCAGTGAGAAAATACCTGGAAATACTAAGAAAGGCACAATTCTGAGCACAGAGCTCATTCCTTGTCTGCAGAGTTATAAAATACCCATTTGGATATGATTCAAAAGAGTATTGATGTTTGATAAAATTCACATATCAAAGAGAAGTGCAGGGCTGCCAGTAAAACTGACTGGCATACAGGCTAGCAAGGGGGAATTGGGAAGGCACGGAGGGCTGGTTCACAAGGCGTGGAGCTTTAGCAGTGATGTACCAGGATCAATTCTAACAATGTTCATTTTCTGCATGCACCACTGGGAGAAGTATTCAAACAGAGATATATTACTATGATATTCCTCATAGCTGAGATTTTTTTTAAAAATGGATATCTGGATATAAATTATCATTTATGTAATATTTATGCGTTTTTTCAGGTTTTGAATTTATCTTTTCATTTTCTGTCATGTTTCATTTTGATGTATTTGTCATCAGGCGTTGACCATTTGTAGACTTATTCAATTTCTACAGGGATCCATAAAATGTCACAAAACCTTACACTGCAAATATTTTTATAACCTCTTCCTTGTATTTTTATACTATGTTAAATCAGAATGAATAAAATGAATTAAAATATCAACGTGCATGGCTTTGTTTTGGGTTATTTAAGAGTTGTCTCATATTTCCCTTTAGGATTAATAAAGTATCATTCAATTTCACAGTGGCTAAACAGACACAGCTTCTGCTGCTGGTTCTGTTCCACAAGAATTTTAACAGTATCTTGAAGCCTCTGGATTTCATAATAAAAAGCTCTGCAGTGTGAGTCGAACCCATTATACTGTATGGCTGTTCAGCTTGTAGAAAGTCTTATCACGACAAATATTCAAAGGATTAAATTATCTCTTCTCAGTGGACAG
Organism: Craterocephalus amniculus; assembly: GCA_036024015.1. NCBI lineage: Eukaryota > Metazoa > Chordata > Actinopteri > Atheriniformes > Atherinidae > Craterocephalus > Craterocephalus amniculus. The sequence goes on from JAVQJG010271576.1 coordinate 3,288, forward strand.
AATGAAAAAAAAAATCATGCTGTAATTTTGAATTGTTTTTGAGACATCATTATTGTTTATTTACAGTCTTCTGTCTTTTCCTGATTTATCCAAACAATAGCAACAGTCTGACATGACAGGGCCTTGTGCTGTGCTCTATGTATTGATGGTGCACACATTAACTCACGTGCATAGCTCAACAACAGATTGACACAAATTGGTAGCTAGGGATTTGCTGCTATGGCAACAAGATTAACACAAAAGAAAAGGATGCTTACAATCACTGACATTTCCTAGTCAAAGTTTTATCACTGCAAAGTTTCAATGAGGAGTTTCTGCCAGGGAACATGTTCAAACTTTAAAGTGTGTTTGCCTGAAAAAGTCTGCACAGATTAGATGTCTGCTAATATAAAACCTTTGGTGATTGGATTTTTTTTCCTCTGTAGAGATTTTTTGTCTTGCACCTCTACTCAGCTTTTCATTTCTTCCTTGCCAAGGACCACAGAGCCTGGGTAGTGCTAGACAAAAACTAAGGAAAGTTCTTTTTCTGTGCCGCTACATTACATTTGCTTGTGCAATTGATTTTTGTTATTACTACTTTTGCCAAAGACAGCTGTGGTAAAAAATTTAACTTCTTGGGAGATTGAGAGGTCCCAATAAGAAAATCTAAATCAAGTAAATACCATGTGGCATGCATCTCCAACATAAATTCAGCAATTTGTGAAATTAATAGTTAATTATGGCCGATTAACAGTAAAAAATGACAGATTTTTTCAGTTCATTTATCCATTAGTTTACAGCCTCTGTCTTATTGATTTGCAGTGGTAAAAATCTGAGCTCCTTTGAGGCATAATAATGGAGGATGAGGCCAATGCAAACTTTTCTCTACATCAACATAGCACAAAATGAAAGTGCGAAACTCACCCTCCCACCACTTTAAAGTGAGACTGAGCTCTTTTCAAAGGTCATGGCAGAGGTCAGCTGTGAATATAGTGACCACAATGGGTTTGTGACACTGAGTGGTTGCCAGTTTTCAGACTCAGTACACTAGCTTGTTTACTTTTGAAAAAGACAGTGTGCTCTCACATCAGTAAAATTACACGCTGCCAAGTTATATATGAAGAGAAAACATCGGAGATTATAACATTAGCCTCTTTAACTCAACTACAAGATTATAGCCCTTATTAAAAATTTATGAAATGGCTATAGATTTGTAAACATGCTTATTGTGTGTGTAATTACTCAGTTGTATTGAATTAAAAAAATACATGTTAAAGTTGTATATACAAAGTGTCCAAACTGTCTAGTAAGATACAAACAGGGTTAGTTTAGTTTTACTTTTTAAGAAACAGAAATCACTCAAAACCTGATCTTTTTCACACATGTACTGAAGCCTTGGAACATTCCCTCCTGACATCCGCATTCATCAGACTGCTCTTTCACACCTGACATTCACTCCTGACTTCTCTTTCATAAATTCTCCCACCAGCTACTTAGTAAGAAAAATCAGCAAGTGTGCCAGTATGTGTCTAAAGCATCAGATCATTCAGGCAAGCATGAGACACTACAGACACAAGTTAATATTTTCTCCTGGTCTGTTTGTTGGTCACTCAGTTTAAAAGACATGCAATTAAAATCCTCCATTCTCAATTAGGCAATCTGCACAATTTAGTTAGCCTCAAAAAGTCCTGCACCCTGTGAACCAAGAAGCCACTGCATATACTTTTACAGCTAGAATCATAGAGAACCAGTTCTCATGCATGAAAACAACTTATGCAAGTAATGTGTTATAATGTAAAGGTTTTTTTAAGCCTAACAAGATCAGCCACAGCTCATGAAGAGGTAAAGTGAGCGGATATATTGTGTGCACTGCATGTACAGAGGCTTCACAGACACATTGATATTGGATGAGAAACTCTCTAGTCAGACTTCCTCCCTGATCCTTCAGCTGAGAGTGTTCTGACATCTGCCCACTGCAGGTAAGACACAGTTTTCATAGAAATACTCCACATATCCCCAAAAAAAGGAAAAATGGGACAATAATATGATTATATGAAAAAACAATCTGTGGTGGAGCCTAACTAGCTCTCATACTCACACCAACCTGAGTCAATATTTTCAATCTGCCCCCGGGTCAATTCACAGAATTATCATTTATTAAACGGCTGCAAGTGAGGGAATTTGCCAGTGACAGCTGTCACAGCTCATGAAATCAACAGCGGCGGAATAATTCTCCCTCTTCACTGAACATGAGACATGACAGTTATAGCTTTAAAACATCTCTTGACATTTAGATCGTAACTTTGATTTAATATCCAATGAATTGCACTCATTTTAACTATTTCTGTACCAGCATAAAGATTATTTGGCTTTGCTTTGCAGGCTGTAGATAAGAGACATGCACCATGCTGTACAGTTTGTATGATGTCCATCTAGGTTTTCCCTTTTCTTATGGCCACCAGTAAAATCCCTGCTGGTACTTTATCTGTGGCAGCCTGCTTTGCACATTCTCCTTCTCATTTATCACTGTCTAAACATTTGACAAGAAGTGCAGTGGATATGGATCATTTTTGACAGACAGATGAGCCACTCCCAAAGGCACAGCGTGCACGCGGACATGTACAGTGTTGGAAGAAAAATGTGGATTGAGATAAGCCCAAGTGGAAGCGCATACATACATACTATAGGTCATGACCTGGTATTACTCACACCTGGGCCTAAGAGATGTTACGTGACTAAAAAAGCAGACAATTCCTGCCAAAACATGGCTGTTCAGCTCTTATCTCCCAGGATTTGCCTCTTCGCTGTGGGCCTCCAGCAGTGGCTTACTTTACCTCCATTGCATTTTGAAAAAATAAGTAAATATATAAGATACATTTATCTTTTGTGTATTCTTAGGTAGTCAGATGCACAGATTTCCCTGTAGTACATCAGCATGTAACCAACTTATCTATGCAGTTATGTTAGCAACAGTTGTTTTGTTCATGCTTCAAGGCCTGAAGGATGGATGCGTGCTAGCTGGTTAACCTTCACAACTTTGGAGTTGAGCTCCCATGTCCAATCCATCAATTGAACAAGAAAGCAATGAGACCATGAATCTTACTTTGCTTTTCTTGTCAGCACATTGCAAATGGAATATTATTTTTGTTCAACCTTCCAGTTATTTAAGGCAGAGCCAGAAAATTCTCGCAGGGTTTCTTCTTCTGTGATTTCTCTTAAGAGTAGAATCCCAGGCTTTACTTACTTGTATGTCTAATTCTTGAGCAATCTTTTCTTTGACTGGGTTTAAACAAACAGATCAATGGACTGACATACTTACTGCTAGTGACTATTTACCAGAAGCATTTGAGTGTTAAATGTGTAGAAAATGAAATCTTTGGCTGCTTTATAGAGTGCAGCCGACATACTGGCTCTCAATAATCCAAAGTGAAGAGTTGGACATTCAAAAAGCAAAGCTCCAGCACATGAAATGTAAAATAATCAGTCAAATCAAAAGTTCATAGTCAAATTTATTACCACAACTACTGGCTTTGTGAGCTAGATGTGCACAACATTAACTGACAGATCAGTGACAAAAACTACATTTTATAACTTAGTTTATATTGTATTTTTGGAGGCAAGAAAACTGCACTTCAAGTAGAAATGCAAGTTATTATAGGATAAAGTTTCACAGCTCTGAATTATTACAGACATCTTTTTTCAGTGGCCATCTATCATCCTTGAGAAATTAATCACGAGAAAAAATGATTAAAAGCATAGCTGCTGTTGCAAAGTTACAACATATGCAATTATGCCCACTTAACATGACATTTCTTCTGTAGTTATTAGAGGTAAGAGCTGTGAGAATATGTTAAGAGTTTGTGTTGGCTGAAAATAAAGTAGCCTACTCGCCGTCAAACAGAAAACTGTCAGACTGTGTCAAACATGGTCAAGTTAAGCTTGAAATCTGGAAAGACAGTAAGGGAAAATGAATAAGAGCTGGTGAGAAGTAGCAGGTACAGGTGACACTTCAGCAGTCTGTGGATTTTAAAGTTTAACTGCAAACTCTCAAATGCTCAGTTTTAACTCTTAACTTGCCTTGTCTTAAGTCTAAATGTGGTATGGATGGATGGCAGGTGGACAGATGTACCTGAGTGCCATTAGGATGCAGTTTTTATCATGTGAAGGACATTGTTAGCATAACCTTGAAGGAACAATTCCACCAGCTCAATTCGCACAATAAATATGCTAAGCATGACCTATGGGAGCAAGAATGAAAACAGGAAGCCGCTTCTGAAGACAGGCAAAGTAACCTTAATTCAAGAAAAAGAGCAAGAGAAATCCATATTCAGTGGATGTTGAGTTTGTGTGGAATTGTTCAGTCTTGAGTGTGAGCGAGCGGCAGCGACAGCTGGCTAAATGAAGTACGGCAGATGCATAGCACGACAGCATTGTTCCAGCCCTCTTTGAGGAAAAGAGACTTTGTTAAGGACTAATGATTTTCACTGTTCGTCTCATTGTGAGGCAGCGAGTAGCGGATGATAATTAACCTTTAACACTAACACACTAGACCCCAGAAATGTCACACAGTCAAATGCTTTTAGAGTTAAAAGTATTTTGAGGATACTTACTGCAATAAGAGGATTTACAGACATATACTAAAAAAATATCCATGTGTAAAAATGACATAAAAGACATAAATTGGTGCAAAATGTCACACAATAAAAAACTGTCATCATTTTGCTAAGAATGACTACTTCTAGATCAGCTTGTGCAAAAATCTGCTTTTTAAAAGAGCTGGATTTTTTTTTTCTAGTTTTGCCTAAGAATTGTGCTAGCTTACACTTCAACAATTCACATGCTGATTGAGGAAAAGAACAGAAGCTGCTGAGCCTTCTGAGGCAGGCAGTTTATGGGGGCAGCTGAAGACAGCAATCTAGTGATTCAAACACTGTCCACATTCACTCTGACCAGAGGAGTCATGCTACTAATGGAGGCATAATAAGAGGTCATTAATTAAAATGCAGAACTAAGAATTACAAATCCTTCAGATCTCACAACTCCGACCTCTTATCTAACGTCATGTTAGACTTGTTGCAGAGCTGTGCTTTAGATGAGTGAATGGGGTCTTTAATAATTAACAAGATCCTCTTTCAGTAGATGCGGTCCTCCCCCCTTCTTTGTAAAGTTCTACCTTAAAAAGGTCCTGGAAAACCGGTACTAAGCTACGTTTGGAAAATATACAATTCACAAGTCCAAACCCTTTCTTCAGACGTTTCCCCAAAGCCAAGATTCCAGAGTACTAGAACTTCAAATGCCAAGGGGAAACACAGGGTGGGGAGGGGTGTGATAGACATATCGCCCATCCAGTCATTCAGAACGGGTTGGTTAATATTATTGAACAATTTTTTTTTTTCTAAAATCTTTTTTTTTTTCTAAAACATTTTGTTTTTGTGATATAGCATTTAATCAATTGGTTACAATTGGGGTGTGAAGGAGATTTCAAGCAATATACTGTAGTAAAAAAATGGTCCTGAAAACATCTCTTGCCTTTAATTGTAATTATAGTTATTTGTTTATGTTAATAATAATATTATTATTATTATTATTATTATTATTAATAATGTGACCATTCACAGATGGAAGCTGAAAAAGCACATGAATTACCATAATAATTAAACATTAAAATTCTCCATATTGTTTATTTGGGAATTTCTGAATCCAATCAGCAATGCACCAGTCTACCAGTATAGAAGCCAAATGGACAAAAACTTTGGTTTAAACTGTCAACTGCTGCTGAGCATAACAATTGTTAAGTGCCTCTTTGGGCTCTCTTAAACTGGTTTGCAAAGCTCAGCAAAGCCAGTTACCTGTGGAGCATAAACATAAACAAATTGCTGCAGAAATGTGCAGCAACACTTTACCCATTAAGGTCTAGCCATATTCACTACCATAAAATTCAGGAACTGAATTTTACCAAATAAAAGAAATTCAACCGTGTGCAGCACAAAGCCAAGTCACAAAGAGAGGTCCAAGAGGAAACACACCCTGGTTTAAACATCTTGTTGCAATGAGCCAATGTTGCAATCAAAAGGCCTGTTTATCTCAGCTTTACTATAGCAGGCTACTTAACATGACTTTTACAATTTGCTGTATTTGTTGATGTGGCCAGCCCATCCACATTAAAGCTAATTCACTTGTTTGTGTAAAAGGCTAACAGAACTTAACAGTCAACAATGATAAATAGAATAAACTATAGTTAAAACAAGGAAACATTGACATTGGTATAAAATGTAGTTAAAACTAATAGATTTGTCATAATTTACCTGGGTTATTCTTTCTTTTGGCTAGAGTCGTAGCAGGCTTCTGACCCAGCAGACATTTGGACTTGAAATCGTGGGACAGGCACAGGTGTGTTAACGAGGGCTGCAGAAGTGAAATGCAGTCTCATTAACACAACTGAGATTGTTCAGCTGTTTCATGTCAAAATATACTGCAGCTCATTTATTAATTTACACATTAATGATGAATCCAAAACATTAAAATAAGACTTGATCTCTTCATTAAATGAGCTTAGGTGTTACACTGGGACAGGGCTGAGCCCCTCTACATCCGTTGGTGTTACATAATATTGCCTTTGCAATAATTTATGTATGTACATTAGTATTTATACTGTCCACTTTATTCTTCTTCTCTGCAGTAAATCAGAGTTGTTGTTGGTTGTTAATTTAGTTGTAAGCAGTAGCTGCTAGTTACACTGCAAACAGTGCGTAATTTAGTAATATGTAATACACTCAACAAATTATATTTTAATATCTGGAATTAATAATAAACAGTATAGATCCAAAACTCAAAAGCTGATCAGATAAGCTGAAGTTTTAAGCTTAAAGAGCTTGATGAGCTTTAACTTTAGTGAGATTAATAGATTAATGCATCAATACTTAGAATCTAATGCAATATAACTGATTTAGAAGTTGTCTGTTTTGGATTCTTCAGTGTATTTTTTACTTTTAGCAGAGCTCTATTCTATGCTATTGATGCTATTAATTAAGCACTAGTTCGAAGCATTTCCTTCATCACTAAATGTGAGACTTAGCCTACTGTGTAAATAACTGTTCACAATAAGTCAGGGATATTGTGAAAGACTCGGTGGATGTCATACATAGTTGTTAAATATTAAACTAATGAATGGTGTTACTTTTCAGTCACTGTTAGTAATATATACATATAAAAAAACGTGATTGCCTTGCCTTATTTCATTAAAATTCACCCTGTAAATAACACTAGCAATATCCCTAACTTATTCTGAATGGTGTATAGGCATTAAATAGGCCTACTACTTGAACCTGAACTACCAGTAGAGACAGTAAGCCTATGAACATGAAACAGATTAAGTCTCATCTGATTTATAACAAAAAAAAGGCACCAAAACATTCAATAGATGCTGTATTTCTTCATATTGCGATCACTGTCAGAACTTGATTTGCAGAAATGCTTAAATCAGCTGGCAACAGGGAAGCACTCAAGGCTGGTTATAATGTAGTTGTCAGCTGAGTTCTTAGAAAATCTTGCAGTACAATGAATAAACAAGCAAAGCGCCAATTAGTTTTTCGAGGGTTTATAGAAAGAAAGTAAGATGTTATTCCTACAGTGACAAACAGACTGTATAGACACGGAAAAAAGGGCAAATACACATAAAAAAAAATCACGTTTATATTTGGAAACCAGAAAATATCTGAGTCACACTTGCGTCAATAAATAAGTCATCATAGCATTACCACCTCATCAAAGCACATCACAGTGACTATCAGTGGTGTTTTTCCCTCACCGTGCTATAAATAAAAGGAACAACCTGTAGCACCAGCAGCAGAGCAAACAACAGGCACTAAATGGAGCCACAAGGTGGTGCCAAAAATGGGTCCTTGTGTTTCCTCGACCCTCTTCATGACATCACGTTCAGTTATCTCCCCAATGTTTATTTGTAATAAGAATAATTTAACACAACCAAAGAGTAAAAGCTAAGCCCCTTGGTAAGCACGGATACTTAATCCACATGCTATCTATCGCTTCAATCAATCGCCAGATTATTTTACCTACACTTGATCCAAGTCGCTTCATCGTCGATCATTGTCCCCGGCTTAAACGTCCTCGATTCAGTCTCTTACCAACTCCTGCTTTGGTCTCTCTCCAGTCCCTGCTACGCAAGGACGGTTTTCATCCATCCCAACAAGCAACAATGCGCCCCCGCCAAGAGTTCACCAACACGACTGGCACATGCTCATGAATCAAGGGGGAAACGGGCTACATGAGGTGGAAAATCTGTCAGCCCAAGTGGCGACGGAATCGGACAGGTTAGCACACTGGTTCATTATTGACTATGCGATCAATGGGAAAATTGATTAATATTTCAACTTCTCCAGCAGGAATAATCATCCTAATGTTTACTGGTCGTTGACGCAATCTTCTAGGACTGGAATCAAACCGGTTATGCACTGATGTTCTTTAAAGCACCGCATATTTCCACTAAAAGACCGAGTTGTCTTACCTGCACTGCCTCGTCCCCCGGGTTTGAAATTAATTCTCTTTTACTTTGGCACAGGTTTGCGTGCGTGTGTCCGCTGTCCGCAGAAATTACGTCGATTTGCAAGAAAAGCGTAATTGCAGAGCAACTCAGTTTCCCCACACTACCAGGTCTCTGGATCTTCCGCACCTCTCTCAAACCAACGAGACTCTCCCGACAAAAAGATGTGGAGATAAAAACGTGTCACCAAAAAGATCAACAGCAGAGTCCAGTTAAATCTGGTCTTTGGATGGTCAAATCATGCCCCGCTTCACGGGGCAGCAGCAGCAGTGAACAGAAAACATTCACATCCCGATGAGTTTGAAAGGTATCCTTCTTACTTTGTCTCTCGTAGAAATCACTCCTTCTCCGGTGGAGTTTTTTCCCCCCTACAGTCTTCACACTCAAATCTGATAGGCCTTCTGAAGTGAAAGGTGTAATCTACCAGGCGTATTCTAACGACACCGGTGATGCTGGGTATCCCGCATCCCACTCACTGTGAAAAGAGCGCAAGGAGAAAACCAGGCAGTGCTCTCGCTCCGTGCGATGCTCCTCCGACCAAACGGACCAGTGAAACACACTCTGCAGCCCCACAAAACACCTCCTTTTACATCTTGTGCTGTAGCATCGGCAGTACTACCCAATGCAGTCCGGTGGAAAGATGCAGGGCAGACTGAGGTGCGGGCGAGGTCTTTGCTTTCTTCTCTCTCTCTCTCTTACGCGCACATCACAGTCAGAGGGGGGTGTTTGGTGCCTTCCTGGCAAAACGGCGGTTCAGAGGAAGAGTTTTGGTGTATTTTACAGAAGCGTTAAAAACTCCTCTGCAGGTGAAAGAAGCCTGCAAGCGGTGAAAAAAGCTGAGGGGAAAAGGAGGGGAGGGGTGTCTCCTAAAAATTGCTGTATTCTGAAAACTCTTTTATATGGCGAGAATGATAGTTTTCTTTTGCAAAAACACAAGTTCAAATCCATATGTGCATAATTTTAAGGAACTTCTTATAAATATTGTGTCCTACCTGCTGCTTCTTGGGAAAGCTTCCCGAGTAAACGTTTCAAGTATTTATTGACCTTATGTTCAGTAAACAAACGTTCTTCACAGTGTGATTACATTTTTGCATTTCTCAAGACCTGTGGGGATTTTAGGGGTGCACAATAAGCTAAATATTTTAATCATCTACACTCATGGAGACTCCACAGTGGGGTCCGGTTAATTGTGCAGCTTGAGAAAAGGCAAACTGCACTTAAAAGGATATTTACTCTGTGATGAATCACAGACCTAGTGTAAATGTCTGTTTAAGCACCTACCACTGTGGTAAAAACCGAAGGTTGGTGTAACTCATGAAGGGGGTGAGTAGACAACTGAGAGTGATGTCTTTTTCACCCGCAGCTAAACACCCTACACGTAACACACACCCACAATCACTCCATAAAACTGACATCATAGCATGACATACTGCTGTCATAACAGGGAAGAGGTGACTAAGAGAAATAAAATCCTGTTAAATTTAAATTACTGACATGATTCTGACAAAAAAAACCCGCAACCCCTCACATAGCTATTATTTCCTGTGGTCCACCACCTTTTAGTCTGTAATAAGCAGAAAAATGAAAGTATCATACACTGAAAATTCCCTCCAAGATTTGCGCAGTTCAAACATAAGAACTTCCTTTTCTATCCAAGAAAACTGTTACTGTTCAGTGCTTCCACTGCACTGCTGATTGCTTTGCTCTTTGCTACCTTTAAAGCCATTGGCATAACAAATATATCCAATCCCGGCTTCTTCCCTAATCTGTCTTGGCTTTATGCAACAGAAATAAACTGTGGTACTTTTCAGTGGCTCCTGGAAGAGACACACTGCTTGGCAGAACTTCAGGCAACAGAGAAATGTGTCCTCCCCTTTTTAAAAAAAGGTTAAACATGATTATTACCTATCTGACTTTAAGAGCCATCACAGTAACAGAGTGGCTTGCTGGAGAAAGTCCATTCTGTTGCTTCAACCAGTAATTACTGGCAAAAAAAGATTGTATTGGAGCATTAAATGGCATCATGCAATACTTTGGATAATATGTCCACACCTGCTGCCAGAAGTAGTAATATTCTCTTCTCTAATCATGAAGTTTTTCCCAAACCCTCAACTTGCACGAACAATAAACATCTGGATATTAATTCCATCACATGCAATTCCTCAAAGTAAAGACCTTACCCACAACATCCCAATGTCAGTGCTGCTGTTTTCACCACATCACTGCATCCTTTTAATGCATCCTTTATCTCAGATAAAATTCCTTCTGTATGAAAGATTATTGTAACAGAATATGCCTCAACTCCGGACCTGTTGATACGCTGTTCTGTCTGTTCAAAGTCCTCTGATCTTCAGGCGCTTCTGTGACAACACATTTATTTTTGTCACTCTGATCATATACATCAGGGATTTTACAACTCCGCCGTAAAAACATTAAAGCTAGAGTGGAGTAGAACAAAGCGTTTCATGAATTTAGTTCAGGGATTAGCCTGAAGATCCTACATGACAAAATTGGGGGAAAATGCCACAGTTCCAAAAATATATACATACATATAGATATATACATATATATACTGTATATATAT
>JAVQJG010271620.1:0-19432 GCA_036024015.1 Craterocephalus amniculus
TCAATTTCCTGAATGGGTGATTATAATAAAAGCATGTTTTCCCATAAAATCTAATATTTGTGATCTGTTTTAAAGAAAAAGACAGGAAGATTAAAGAATGTCGATTAAAATCGAAAATCAGATTTGGTTTAAAACAATATGAGATTTCATTTTATGGCCATATCGCCCAGCCCTAAGTTCAAGCGGAGGATAGTTTCTCTCACCTGCACCAGAGCATCCTCACCAAGCAGAGAGCAGGAGAGAGTGGGCGTCGTTCCCAGAAATCCAGAATCTGTTACCTCCTCTACGGTCTCTCCGATGGACAGAACAAGGGTGGCGTTGACGAAAGACACTATGATGTAGGCGTCAAACTCATCTGATGAAGGAACGAGGGGAAAGGGGCGGTGAGTACGTATGGCCGGAAGGCAGTATGTGGATAACTCAGGTCATCAACACTGAAATCCTACATGAAACTAAACTAAGTTTCAGCCCTTTTTAATTTAATCGAGTTAAATCAAATAGCTTCATTTTTCTGGAGGTAAACTATCAGGTCTGTTTATGATCAGTAAACATGTTTTTTTTATTAAGCTGGTGAGAAACGGTGAATGAACATGAGCAGATTCACCTTCTATGTGTCTGCGTACTGTCCACACAGCGTTGGGGTTACCGGGCAGCTCGGAAACGGCCATCTCAGAAACCTGATCAGAGGAAACGGAAACACACAAGAAAGGCAGATTTAATGATTTCACTTTTGAATAAATACTGAAACTGTACATAAAATAAAAAGAACAGAACCTTTGAAGAGAACATAATACAGTAGTAATTACCCAAAACTGTAGCAGTTCCTTTAATATACATTAGTTAAGTGGTTTAACTTTTATTCGGCCAAGACTCCTAAAATCCTTAGACCAGCATAATCTCCGTTTACAACTTATTTAAGAGCATATTCACTAACTCACCACCTAATTACAAGTACAAATATCTAATCATCCAATTGCATGGCAGCAACTTTATATATGTAAACATGAAGACATGGTTCACGCTGAGCATCAGAATGAGGAAGTAAAGAGATTTACATGACTTTGATCTGGGGATTGCTGTTGGTTTAAACTGTCTGACTTATCAGGAGAATTAACGATTGATTTTCCATTAATCATTAATATTTCTATATTAGAATTAAATATTTATAGCTTTTAGATGAAAGTGGAAAAAGTAGAAAATACCTAGAGTGTTTCCTTATTCAGATGTTAATCACAAGATGAACAACTCTTGTGGCAGTTAAATGGGTTTCATTCAATGGTTACACTGGAAAATATGCACTTACATGCAACTTCAGCACCAGTCTAAAGATCCATTCAATTAATCAATTAAAAAATAATGTAATTGATTAAAATCTTAATTGATTTAATGATCATAGATTAATTAATAGATTCTCCTCGTGCAGCAACTGTGAGATGCTCTCATGTCAACCTATGAGGAAGGTTTCAATCACCTTTTTGGATCTGTCACACCAAGAACTAAAACAAAGTTCTGGAGGAAGGCGGTGGTCCGACCTGGTACCAGTAAGGTGACCAGGTAACCCTAGTACAGGAGCCAGTGAGAGAAAAACATCCGTGGCATCTTTTACGTCATTTTATCTACAGGTTGATTCCATGAAGCTCAAAGACGAGCTGATCCTAAAAGCTTTTAGATTTTTCTAGGTTTTCAACGCAGACAGAAAACCCTACAGGAAGTTTTAATCCCAACAAGTTAATGGTTTTTAGCTGATGTGGAACCCTTCAGGCTGCCAAGTTTGTGTTTATGCTCATGAGCTTTAACGTGACATGTTTCACGTGTTTTTTGGTTTTAATCATTATTTCTGATCTATACAGTAACATATTCATCATTATTCTATAAGCAACATAAATTATCCCTAAAAGATAGAGTCATTATGCTGTTTTTGGATTTCCAACAAAGTCAGGCTTCTATTCTAAAAATAACAAACAAAAAAAAAACTTTAAAATTCACTTTAAATTATAGATCGAAAGATCAAAAATACATAATAATATGAGATCCTTTTGTGTTCATGCTGAATTCAGAACAACAGACTCTTCAGGTTTTACTCAGAGAAGAGACATGAATGTTTCATCATCTGTTCAGCCAGAGAAGTGTGTATGTGTGTGTGCGCCCAGTCTGAGGCATAAAAGTGTGTGTACCTCCAGTCCATGCCGAAGGACCCTCAGAGTGGACCTGGGCCCTCGTCCACAAGCTGCGTAAAGCTGAGGTGTGTCTTCATTTGCCAAGTCAGCAATCTGACAAGCAGACGAGGAGACGAGCAGGTTAAATTAAACCACAAATTAACATCTGCGCTACGGTGAGAGATGCTCACCTGACAGGACATGATGGGGGACAAGTTCTCCTGTTCGTCCACCAGCACCAAGTTTTTGAGCGGGCGAGGCTGGAAGAAGAAGGTGTCTCCCTCTTCCAACGGCATCGCAGAGGAGAACTCCGGCTCCTCGTCGTCGTCGCCCAGGTGAGCGATTTGGTAGAGGTAACTAAGGGAGACGGAGGTAAACGTGAAGGAAAGTTGCAAAAGACAAATTCATGCTAGAGCCCGACCGATATGGAATTTTGGGGCTTATATCGATATCCGATTAATCAGCCAATATATGAAAATAAATACATGGATATACATAGAATACATGCTGCAGATGAACACAAATACTTATATCTAAAACATGAGTCAAGACTTTGAACCATAACAATATAAAATAAGGGACTTTAATAACAATTTCAACAATATCATCATAAGGATTTTAATTTGGGTATCGACCGATATGTCATTAGATGTTTTTATTTTTTATATGCATTATTCAACAAATTTCAAAAAGCAGTGGAATCTTGGGCCCACTCGGGCAAAACAAAGATGGGAGGTAGAGACGGCCAAAATGATCTCTGATGAAACATGGTAGGAAGCGTGGACCAGGGCACAACGGGTTACAAACTAACACATGGTGGGAATATAAAGGGAAAATTATTAGTAGATATTTCAGAACCCCAGATTTAGTTGCAAAGATTGATCGTAATATACCAAGTTTGTGTTGGAGAAACTGTGGTCCCAAATCACACATATTTTTCGGTCATGCTCTAAAATAACAAATCTTTTGGGATGAGATGTTTAAGGCTATAAACCCGATCTTTCAGGAGGTTTATACCAAAGGATGTAACAGTCACATTATTCTGTATTATGCCAGCTGGTGTGCAACAATGTGCAAAATCATATCTTTTATATGTTCTTTTCACAGCAGCCCTGAAATCTATTACAATTAGGTGGATGCAATTATTAATAATTCATTTATTTATTGAGCTTATTATCTAACATTAACCTAAAAATTCTCTTTAAAGAAATTAAAATAAAACACAAAGTAAATAAAAAAGAACAAGAACAAAGAAAACAAGCAAGCAAAATAATTAAGTGCATTTATTTCTCCCTTTTCTCATCTTTCCTCACAGTACTGCTCGTCTTTTGACAATTTTTACTATCGCAGTGCGAAAAAAGAGCAGGCAGAAGTAAAAAACTTTTCAAGGCCTGTTCCCTAAAAAAAAATAATAATAATGATAGTAAAACTAATATACAGTCTGCTGCCAATTTATGGCAAGCATAGCATGTTCCACCAAAACAAGACAGTAACAAAGACACGATAAATAATTATATTTCCATCCTGTATCTATGAAGTTTATTATTTTTGAATAGTTTCTTGAATTAATTTAGATAATTTCATTTTATTGCTCAATTTATTCCACATACAGACTCCCCGGATTGTAGGCCCATGCGGTTTTGTCTTGCTGGTTGTTTGCAGTGGCGGTGAAATCAAATTGTTATTAAAAAAATTAAATTTTGTTTGTGAAATATCAAGTTTAACAGTGGAAATTTAACTGTAGTGGGTTAAATGTGCATTTAATGATAAAGACTGTAGAGGGGAGTCTCTGGAAGATCCACATCAACAATACAGATGCATGTTGCTTGATATGAAAAGGACTATTTTGGGGCAGCTATTAACAGGGCTGCATTAAGGGGCTTTGATCACAAACGTGAGGGCTTTATTTTACATTTAGACTACCAAGATTACAGGAGGTGAGGAAAAACTTACTGGTTTCCAAACTCAGAGGCCACAAACAGGAAGCCGGTCTTCAGGACGCACATTGCCGTGGCGACAGGGATTGTGTCAAAGTACTTGAGTCTGATTTCTGTGACCTACGAGACAACATGTTCATTATTTATGCTGAGGAAGACGCAGCTGGCTCTGCAGGCCCTTGGACGATCTGTGTCCACTCACCATTTCTTCATCTGTCTCCAGCGTGACCTTAAAGATGTCCCCCTGCTCCGTCTGAGCCAGGAAAAAGAACATGGACTTGGTCTTGTGGGTTGCTGAGCAGACGAATATCATGCCGCGCTCTGGGTCATCCAGGTCGTTCTGTGGGACGGACGCAAGGCACAATGAAAAACATGCAGAGAACAACTAAAAGAGCAGCGTGGGTGGCTTGCGTAATCTAATTCCCACAAAAACATTCCCATTTCTATTTATGTAATCCCAGCCTTTTTTTTGCAGAGTCCTGTCCTGCAAACATGCTCAGAGCACGTGTGTTTTAATGCCGTTTCCCTGCAGAACTCACCCTGCGGCGCGGGATGGGACAGCGAATATCCGGCTGGTCTCCAAAGTTCTTGTACGTGATGTAGTTTTCTGAGCAGATCAGAACCCCGCTGGGTCCGTCTGAGCCACCAGGAACTAAACGGAGGAATGATACGCGGGTTACGTTTCAGAGAAAACAGAATTAAGCAGGATCTACTCTGTGGTTCTTGACCAGGAGCACTTCTGAGTTTGTGTTGAGATCAGAGAGGTTGCATCTTTCTCCATGTTTTCTCAGAGAAGAGACATGACAAACTCATCACATCCACAACACTTTGTCCGTCTGCATTAAGGAGGAACGAGGAGGATTTAAGAGATCCTGAACTTCACAGGAGAATTCATCTTTTCAAGCTGCTCGCTGTGTGGCGGTTAGTAGGGATGCACATTTTGGGTAGCACTCTTATCGATCAATTGATTAACTGATAACATGGCAATTTTTCTGAGAAGCTGAATTTCTTTCTGGTTCCTTTTGAGGAAAATGCTATCTTAAAAGAAAATGCAAATCATAAAAAAGAATTATTCTTAACAGCAGGGAACTACACATTCACAAACGGAACAATGCAAACAAAGATATTATTATTTGTAGTATCATTGTTATCATTATTGTTAATTTAATTCAATATAATAAATGAAATAATTATGTCTTCGATCAGAGGACAGCTTCTCTTGTGTTTCCCCATGTGCGTCAAGGACTTCTGGCATCAAGCGCACCCTCAAACAGGCTGGCAAGGAATTACAGGCTCAAAACGAGTCATTGCAATTAATTTATTTTAACAAGTAATTTCTTATCAACAATTTATTAATAATCAATTGTTTTGCATCCCTAGTTAGTAGGGCTACAGAGGCATCATATGTAGTCCTGAATAAATATTCATCAACTACAAAATATATCCCATAATACATTGTGCTGAAGAGAAACAAAACCTTAGGATAAAGTGAATTATATCTTCTTATTTTATTCTATTTCAAATAGTTTCTAAACAGCTTGAAATGAAAAAAGTATATATTTCTGTTCTAGTAATGTGTTACCTGTGATGAGGAAATTTCCATGCTCCTCCAAAGCTTCACTGTACTTTCGGACGACGTGATTCAAGCCGAGATCCAGCTCATAAAACGTAAGTGTCTGCTGTGTGTTTGCAGCAGCTTCTCCCGTTGGGTCGTTATCAGCTTCCTGGAAAGAAAACACACACATTAGACCGGATGAGATCTGAGACCTGATGCTACATCTTTATCACACACTCGTCAATCCAGAAGTCTGAGTTGCACGAAGCAAGGGCTTCCTTAAAAAAGCCACCTTGGTTGTCCCTCAGCTTACCTCATAGTCCATTTCTAAGCAGGCAAACATGGGATTTTCAAAGCCAACATCTACTCCGACCACGTGGTACACCAGCGTGTTTGCTTTGTGGGCTTCCAGAGGAGATGAGATGGTCAGTCTGGCAGCAGCATCTCTGTTCAGAATATAAACCAGCTTCTGCTTCTCGATTGCTCCTAAAGAAGTAAAAGACAAAACATCCAAAATGCTTAAATTTAACAAACAATTACAAAATGTAGGACTGAACAAAAAATAAGCTCCATTTGCAACAAGACGCTCTTCATCATGGTCAAGTATCTGTTCATACATAATTAAATAAAATCTTACCGATCATAACAGCTCTGCCTTTAGGGTCAACGGCCAGGTACTGTCCAGGGACAATCCGCCGGCACCCGCTCTTCCCAAACGTTTCCTGATGGATCTTTTCAAACATGTTTTTGGATGGATGATACTCCAGGATGACGATACGACCGCTGTCACTTCCCACAACAATGTAATCTACAGACACACACAGGCACAAGCTCAACCGGACTGTGGCCCAAGTATTTTAAACTGACGGCTTAAACAACAATTTGATTGAATGCACTTGTGAAAGAGCTTATGTCAATTAATAAAAACCAGAAATTTTCGGTTTTATTCAGTATCGACTCTGCTTTGCTGATGAATAACATCAGGATAAGTCAGAGTGCCAGATGAAGGACGCCTCGCATCCAAGCAGTCCTCCAGCAGATCCCATTTAGTTCCCATTTAACTTTTATACCAGAAGTCCATTTTCATCTAAAACCAGACATTGAATGAAAACCAAGAGCACTGAAGGCACCACAGGAACACAGCACCATGAAAATGAGCTTTTTAAATACACAAAGATGTAAAATATGTCTTTTCCAAGTTAAAAATATTTAAAATCTGCAACAAGAAACTGAATGTAATCATGGTTACAGACCTTTGGTTCCTCCAGTCAGTCTGAAGGCCATCAGAGATCTAACAATGCCAAACACTTCCATCGTGAGAAGAGTGTGCACCTTTCCCGTGTTGGCATCTGGCCGCAATAATTCCAGGATCTTCCCCCTGGAAACAACGATCTCTTGCATCTTGGTACCTGTTGGACCACAAATATCAGATGATTGTGCACCAACAATATTAAAAGGAGGATTGTGACATGCAGACATGGCTCACCTGAGAAGTTCCCATGGATGGCGTGGGAGATGCCGGTGGCACGCTGCAGGGTGATGTTGTAGAGAAACATGGCTCCCTTTCAGTGGTTTTCACACAGTGTTCTTCTGGGGCAGCCAAAAGAGCTCTTGGCCCGGGTCAGAACTACACAGGGAGAGTAAAAACAAATGGTATAAAGGCTGTAAGAAATTAAGTCATATGAGCCTTCAACCCATACATAAATGCGAATACAACCTGAATAACTTCAGTACATAAATTCGATAGTTGTAGAGGAGGGTCATTCAAAGAGGTTGACGGTGCTAGCAAGGCAGTGGTTTGGGGGGTAAATAAAGATTTTAAAACGAATAAATACTCTTAATAAATAACCAGAATGAAAGTGATGTGATAGAGTTGGTAGACACATAGTTTGGGGAGTTAATGTTTACATGCCTACAACTCCTGCGCATTGCTAGCGTTAGCCAACTCCCGGTCAATATAGTTAGCATAGCATTCCAGAAATTAACTTCTACCACCCCCTACTTCTCTCTTATTAAAATATGTGGCCGTAAAAAATTTTGCGTGTTCGTTTAACAAGAACTTAGCCAGTTCCGGCTTGGTTAACCTTCATTTAACGACAACCAGAAGAGCCTTTTCACTCGAAGCGCCACTTTCTGAATGACGCTTCCGCAACTTTCTTGCTATAATTAATCCAAAATCTGCCAAACTTCCCCCCGCATTTCACGTGCATTTGACTGCAAATGTGCTAAAGATTAGTAAAATATAATATTTACCAGCGTGTATAAAGAGATGATTCTGATTTAGGATGGATGTATTTTCATGTACACAATGATTTCCCTGCAACTCCGGGAAGCCGACGCTGGGCAGCCGTTGAGGGGTCCTTTCATTACGCAAAACGTCACTGTGACAGGTGGCTCAAACAATGCCAGACAGAAATTAGAGCGTGGACTTTGTCTCCAGCAGATGTCACCAACGGCTTAAAGGTTTTTGCCCTTAAAATGTGACTCGACGGATTATACTAATTGATCACTTATGAAGCTTTGGAAGCAAATGTAAAGTAAATGGGCATCTTTTATTTAATGAAAATATTAGTTAAGTTTTTTCCTGAATTAATTTAATACACATTTTAATTAGTTGCTGGTTTAAAATCCTCCAAAAAAGTAAAACATAGATTCTAATAACAAATTATACAATTCACTGTAATTAATCAAAAATGAATTATTGTCAGTACTCATGTGCAGTCTATATATATGTAGCACATTTAAAAGCCATTGGCCAACAACAGTGGTTTACAAAAAACAACACAATAGATTTCCTTGTTTTTTCTTCAAATGACACCAATACAACATAATATCTTGGCTCAAAAAGTTTAAGAATTACTGTAGTAGAGCACTGTGTGACTTCACTGTTAAGAACAGCTCTTTGTTTAATTGCTTTGATTTCTCTATATTTTCTCCTCTTTGTTTATTTTTATGGAATGTGTATCCTATACATCTATAGGAAAGTATACATCTATTGAAATATGCTAAATTGTATGGAATTATTCTTATTAATGATCACAAGTGTTGCAATAAGGATAGTGGGTCTAGTTGAAAGTGATAATGTGTTGAATAAGTATTGCTTTCCATCTGTGGTGACTACTGACTGTAATAAGGAATGGGATTCAATAGATCCTGGAATTCAGAGAGGTCTAGAGAAGACTAAGCATCTCTCTGTGTTGACCCTGTGATGGACTGGCGACTTGTCCAGGGTGTACCCTGCCTCTCACCTGCTAATTACTGGAATAGGCTCCAGCATCCCTGCAACCTTGAAGTGGATTAAGCTGTACAGAAAATGAATCAATCAATCAAACATGCAGAATAAGTAGTTGCACAGTTGTTCATAAAGACTTTTTACTATAGAACCAGCAAATTTCAGAACCCCCTGTCTTAAAGATTTACAATCCTAAACACACTTCCTGGTGTTTTATTCAGCACAGAAAAAAACATCATTGTCTCCAAAACCTTACAAGCCATTAAGTTTAGCTCAGCAATGCAGCAGAGCTGGCTTTTTTTGATATTCCCAGTGTGCTCTGAGATGTGTGAGATGCTACCTCAACTCTGCTGAGTTATTTCTGACTCATTCGGTGCATCCAGTGGACCTTCAAACTGACAATCCATTACAACTTACGCCAAATTTTGTAAAACAAAAACTTAGACCATCATCTGGACTACTTTCACTGAAAACACTTCCCCAGTTAGTTTACACTTCAAACCTTGGTGTGGAGTTTTCATATCCTCCCTTCTCTCTGTGCATTTGTGGGTTCTCTCCCAGTTACTCCAGCCTCTTCCTGCAGTCCAAAACAATCTTGTGAGGTAAATTGGTCGCTGTAAGATCTCCTGCGTTGGAAGTGTGTTGTTTGTCTCTCTGTGTCGGTCCTGTAATGGATTGGTGACCTGTGCTTCAATCCCCACTATAAATTAGTGGGGAATGAAGGAAAGGGAGCCCTCCTCAGCCGTCCCCCGGCCTGTTAGTTTGTACCGTGTAACCTAACTTCTGTAATAAATACTCTGCTAGACTCTAATGTAGACTGTAACTCTTTATACGGGTGTTAGAATATGGGTTTGGCATCATTCACTGGACAGGAGTCTTGTAGACAGCATAACTTGTGCAGCCCACACAGGACAGCGATGATATCCCAGAACATCAGTCGAACACCGCCTTGCTGATAGGTGACAAATAACCACACTAGCAAAAAAGACCTCAATGACAATCTGATCCTTTTTAAGAAAATAAATATCATAAAATGTGGCAACTTCCTGACCATCTAAAAAAGTTTAGCAGATCACTTTTTTCTAATAATAATAGATAATGTAATTATGATTATGAATTAAAAATATTTTCTGAACTAATAAATACATGTTTCTGTACCTTTGCTTTTCTTCATTGTGGTGTCCCTCACAGATCTGTTTCAGGCCCCCTACTTTTTTGGATTTATGTGCTCGCATTTGGATCTATTTTTAGGAGGAATGGCATTGGTTTACACTGTTATGCAGTTGGATGCTAAACCTTTCTCTCTCTCACTCATAGTGCATATTAATGCACTCTTCAGAGCACCCATAGAATGAGTCATTATAATTAATTATAAGTTGCAGAATAATTGTATATAACTGTTGCTATAGTGCATCATAAAACATTATGTTTGTTTATAATTGTACTTTTAAGGGATTATAAATGCATTATAATGCATTTTCAATGCTGTCACAATGCATTATAATGTGGGCTTCTAATAAAGTGTTACCAATCTTTCTCCTGTTAACGGCTCTGTTAATACTCTTTTACTTTTTAAAATTAAATGAGAATAAGAGGTGATATTTTTTGTTAACACCACTGTGACCCCAAACATGAATGCTTGTTCCATGGTGCAATTTGTTGAGCCAGCCATCATGAACTCAGAGATCAGAGTGGATGCTGATCTCAAGTTTGACAAAAAGATTAAAGCAGCTGCCAAATCGAGTTTTCCCAGCTAAAGCAGGTGGCTAAAATAGATCCCTCTCTCTTGAGCCAGAATTTTGAGGCAGTAATCCATGTGTTTGTTTCCACTCTGGATTACTGTAATGCACTTTCCATAGGGGTTAGTCCATCCTCCACAGTCGATCTCCATAGAGTGCAAAGTGCTGCTGTGTATCTAAATGGATACAGAAAATATGAGCACATCTCCCATTTTTTAAGCTTCTCTTCACTGGTTGCCATTTCTTTCCAGGGCTCATTTTAAAATGATTTTATTTGCTTTAAATTCCTCTTCTTGTTCTCTCAAGTCGGGAAGGAGGATGCAAATTTATCTGCTGCAGCAGCCAAAGTGTGGAATGATCTCTATATGTGTACATTTCATTTTTGAAGTTAACTTTCAGAAATGCAGCACGTTGTACCTGTACTCTACCTGTACCTTCACTATAAAGATACATTGTGTGTATATATATGATTGCTCACAAGCATGCCAGCATGTTAACACTATGCTGACGATGCAGTTATTTACATATGGAAGATTAAGGAGCAAGTTGCAGCTAGACTAACAGATGCCATGTTGTCAAGGTGTCTTTGCTCACAAATTCATGTCTAACTCCAAACATAAAGAAAACAGTATTTCACATGAAAATCTACAAAAACAGATAACCCTGATATTCTGTTTGATGGAGGTGTTATAAAATTTGTAAAGCACTTTAAATATTTAGGTAACATCATGGACAGTACTTTGACTTTAAAAAAAAACATGTCAGTGAATTGGCAACACCTTCGAGGTTCAACTAGAACGATTTTAAGAGCACAAAACTTTTCTTACACACTAAGGTACTTGTCATATTGGATAACAACCTGGTCCCAAGCAGGGATGACCACCCTCAAACAGTTTATTCTCCCTACAAACAACTCTTTAAAAGGTGAGATAACAAAAACCAAGGGAGTAACCATCACTGTTACATCTTAAAGAAATATAATCTTATTTTTCAAAACCATCTTTTAATTTCAGACATATGCTTGATGTTGGTTACGCGTGTTGATGTCTGTCGGCTTGCACCTCCTCCTGCCTGAAACCCCCCTGGCAATCGTAGAACATTGCTGGTGAGGACCAAGGCATCTTCAAGGCAAAACTGGAACCCAAAATTCGAGAGAAAGACCGACGGACAGGGTTGGAGAAAACACTTAAAAACTTTGGTTTAAATCAGCGTATGACTGTCACCATAACCAGTGCCTTGCTTAGGCCATGACCCTTTTAAATATTCTGCTACAAGACAGTAGGGCCTTTAATATCATCTACATTCATGCATTGTAAAGATTATATGTTTTTACTTTGTT
This sequence comes from Craterocephalus amniculus, assembly GCA_036024015.1. Classification (NCBI taxonomy): domain Eukaryota; kingdom Metazoa; phylum Chordata; class Actinopteri; order Atheriniformes; family Atherinidae; genus Craterocephalus; species Craterocephalus amniculus. The sequence continues at coordinate 11,959 of JAVQJG010271620.1, forward strand.
TTCTACACTGTTGTTTTATTTTACCCATATATCTCTATTTTATACTGCCCTTCTGTTTTTACATCCTTTGTAATGTCTTGTCTTCATTTTGTATTGTTGTTTGTCCACCTGCCCGGGGACTACAGATGCAAATTAGCTTTTAGCTAACTCTGGTGCAATTGTGTAATTATACATTGTTCCTGTCAAATAAACAAAGAGTAAAATATAATTTTCCATTCACAACTGTTTGGCTTTTGCAGTAATTACTATTCCCATCCTTAACACTAGATGGCACTAATTCTTAAGAACTGCACCTTTAAGTCACCCCTCAAAATCCATCAAAATTGATAACCATTTGGCTTTTACCAACGTGTCAGATGCTGTTGGTGTAGGTTTACAGTACCCCAGGTAATTTCTTTGTCAAGTCAACAAAGAAATCCAAAAACACGACACTAAACCATGAAGAAAAGACAAAGAAGTCCAAGAGTGCCCCGAAAAACTTAAAAAGGATCTTCTCCAAACAACTCCTGCGCATTTTAAAATCAAGCAACAGACTGAGGCAGAAACCGGTCCAACCATGATATAAGACACCCAAACACAAGATGGGAGGCATTGCATGTAGTCCAATGAGCGCGCTCAAAACTGTGGTTACTGTAGGTCCAAAACCTGCAACATACAGCTATAAATAAAAAGATCTCCAGCGTGCTATTAGTTGAGATAATAGACATGGGATGGGATTCAGAAATACACAGGTTAACCGTTTACTGCTTTATCCCCAAATTGTGATACAGGAGTACAAAATTACAGAATTCAAACTATAGCAATAAATACAACTGCCTAAAATGAACATATAAAGAACGTAGAGGAAGCGACGTTATTTATAGCTGTGTCATTGCTAGCATGTTGCTTTAGTGTTAATTAGTATCTGACCAATGTTAAATAAAACAAAGTGCTTATAAACTCAAATAGACAAATCATTGCTCACCTCTTCGTATTTACTCACATTCCGGAAAATGGGACTGAACACTGGATAAGGCGAGAAAAGTCCAGACAACTGAGTAAGGAAAATTAAACCATCGGTAAGACGCGGCTTCACAGATCAAACTTTGCTGCATTCAACGGCAGCTGGGAATTAACACCGTCTACCCAACACAAGGATGTCTACAATAAAAAATAGACATAAAAACAAGAATATGTAACCACTGACAATCTTTGTGGCCTTCCTAATAGCTGCATGCAGCTTGTTTATTCAGAAACAGGGACGTGAAGTTTTTTTTTAACAACCACAAATAAAGCATCAAGAGGCTGTTTCAGGAACGCTGACGACACCAAAACTAGCAAACAGCGCTGCTGTCCAACTGCTGAAGGTATCATATCAGATCGCCTGCGCTGTTTGCAGGATTTAATTATGAGAATAAAATAATAAATACACAACCCTAAGAGTTATTCTTCTTATGAAACAAAAGATACCTTATGGGAAAAATAAAATATAACCTGAAAGCTCCCCCCAGCTCCCCCGTAATTCGAACCCTGCATTTAGGTCTAACATGCTCTAACCAGCAGATGGTCATGAAACATTTCGTCCGTCTTCTGCATCATTTACATACATAATTTGGGTTGTTTTCGGGCTCTTTGTGGATGGGCTCACTGATGGAACAAATGCAGTAGTACCGCCAGATTGTGGGGGCAGTGTTTAGCATTTTATCTGAAGAAATAAAGGAGAAGAAAAGGAAGCCGCCATCTGCTGCAGTTTTCGACCCAATCCCAAACCGCCCCCTACACACTACCCCTACGCACTAACCCTCCGTTTGCGCGTTCTTGCGGAGGCTGCGCCATATTAAGGGCCGAGTGGAGCGTTCAGCCCTCGGATAGCGAGTCTGCATCGATGCAGGCTTTCCAGCCGGTGGAACGGCTAAACGGAGGAAACAATGTTAACACGAGATTCCCGCTTGTGTCCCGCGAGTTTATCACACTGACAGAACATCACCAGGTGAAGGAAAATTAAACGAAACTAACCCATGTTTCTTTATGCTGACGTTTGATGTTATGTAAACACAATCATCATGTTTCATAAGTTTGATCGTAAATATCAAACGGTAGTAATGGTAGTGCTGAAGCAGAACGACTGTGGAGTCACTGTAACTATGTGAAGTATAACGTAGCTCCTGTCATTGTAATGGCTTCTTAATTTATGATGTTTCGGGTAGGGCTGTCCCGATCCGATACCAGTATCGGGTATCGGTGCCGATACCAACAAAAAAACACGGATCGGAAAGTATCTGCCTGCACTGAAATATGCCGATACTGTTGCCGATAACAGGTGATCAACATTTTCTATCCAGCCATTTTACCTCAGCACCCTGTACAAGACCTCCCTAGTAGATTTTCTCCAGGGTTTACTCAGGTTCTTTTTTCTTACAACAGAAATGTGAAATGTCCCGTGTGTTTTACAAAGTCTTTCCATTTATTTGAAATTAACTCATTGGTTAATAATTAATGACTACATTTTTCTCACACCTTATGTTGTGGACTTTATCAGTTACACCTTAAGGTTTTGAGGTGAGGTTTGACAAAATATTTTGCTCCTAAGTATCGGTATCGGATATCGGCCGATACTCAACCCTCTGTATCGGTATCGGTATCGGAAGTGAAAAAGTGGTATGAGGACAGCCCTAGTTTCGGGGACAGTGCGGGTTATGACGGGGCCGCCGGTGCGCCTCGCAACTTGTACACAACGCTACACTGGCGTCTTTGTGTTGCCATGGCTACACTTGCTTCCCTTTTCCGGTGGAGGGAAGAGGACGTCTTATTCCTGCCCATCTTCTTCATGCCCTCCCCCTCCGACTGAAGTGTCCTTCAGCGGCTGCGAGTGTGACTTCGTTTCGAGTCACACTCGATGATGAAGGGTAGTGTGTAGGGACCGGTTTGAAATTGGCCCTCTTCTTTTGCCTCCTTGTGGGAATGATCCAACGACGCCATGTTAGACATTGTCTTAAAGTGATGTTGGTGAACTCTGAACTCTTCACTGCCCTCTGGTGGATGTTTGGCTAACAGCCACGCTAACTTAAGGGACACATGAAAGTATGAAAATATAAATTGCAAATGTACGTAAAGCAAAGGGAGCATAAATAGACAAGCAGAGTATAAGCTGGATATTGAATAAAAGTGACGCTTAGTGTAGCTTCACCTTCCTTCATTTTTAACGAAAGAATGCGACATGGAGATCCCTCATTTTCCTGTTCTTTATTCTTAGCATGCAGCTTTAAACAACAGAAAATCTACAGAATATTTAAACATGGAGCCGTTCTTGTTTTGTTCTTATTGGAGGGATGATTCCTTGGGTCAATCAGTGGTTTGCAGTTTGTTAAGTTCAAGCGAGAATCTTGTTCTTGCTGTCAGGAACACATTCGCAAGCACAAAATGACGTATTTTGTTCTTGGGGACGTGTTTGAGGACAGTTCTTGACACAAACAGCTGGCAGAACTTTCTTCTTATAGGGTTCCAAGAAGTACTGTGTGATTGGTCCGACATTTGAGAAAGAGGGGGGGGTTTAATGTGGAAAACTTCCATATTTCCTCCGATGCGAGAATGTGAATTAAAGCTGACTTAGGTGCCGTAAAAGTAAAACAAAAATGTTTCCAACACACAGTGACATGAAAACCGCCATGTGCACAACACAGCCCCCTTCACATTCGGGTATTGTCTGTTTAGCTACAAGCTACAATGATAGAATTATCTGCATCTCCTTATAGTAAAGAATCCTTTTAGATTTCTGGATCCGGACGGAGATCTGGAACATCCCCAGAATATAATCACTCGTTTCCTGACATTTTCATCAAATCCATCCATAACTTTTTGAGTTATGCTGCTAACAGACAAACAGACTAAAAACATAATTAAAAAGAAATTAAATTAGGCAGAAGAATGAATTGAGATTAAGTTTTGGCTATGCTCCAACAAATGATAAGGCAAGCTCTGGGGAAGGAACAATCAGTGTGTCTTGGGGAGGAGGGACATGGTAGAAAAGTTTTAGAAGCACTTAGTGACTAAATCTGGCTGAAGGCAGAAAAACCAAAAGCTTGTCATACATACTCCTCACCTCTAACCCTGAGCAGAACCCAGAGAGGGTTAATTCTCTACGGCTGGACATTTGTTCTCTTTAGGACTCTTATTCCTGATAAGGCTGGTTTCTCTCTATCCGAAAAGATCAATGCTTTTAAGCTCTTTAAGCCGAATCGGTCCGTACAAGGGCTGACCAACGTACAGACACAACTTCTGGCATAAAAGCACGATAAACAGGACCATGCTGTTTAGTTTCAGCTGTTGCTCAAAGTCTAAACCTTAATTAAAAAAGAAGAAAACAACATCAAAAGAGCATCTTAGTGAAAATAATCGTTAGAAATGATTTTGCTGTTTAAGATGATCCATATTAGATGTGTGCATGGAGTCACTGTTAGCATGGTTTAATCCTTCGTCTATTACGGAAATTAAACGCCAGGTAAAGAAAGAAATTCCACACTTATCATTTGTTTAATCACCATTTACTCAGGCACATTTTTACACTGCAAACGGATTCTCTGAAGTTCATATACGTCTCTAAACTCCCAATTACTTCATTTTATTCTTGCTGTTGTGGAAGAATTTGGCTCTGTCTTTTCAGGGGCTTTAGATGTAAAGAGCTGCACCTCTGAAATCAAAATGTAAAACACCCCTTATTCAGAGGCCTTTCACAAGTTAAGCCTTTTAATGAAAGCAATGTGGCTTTCAGCTCTGCATTTTAAACAACTGACTGTGCTCTTTTTCAGCAGGAGATCCCAGTGAGGGTCCCAGTCATGTGAGAGTGACCAGCACCTCCGGTCTGCAGGGGTTCAGAAAGCACTTAGCCAGCAGGAGAGTGGACTCAGATAATGAATCATCAGACCCTGAGCGTCTTTTCCAGAGGTGTTTCACAGCTACAGTTACTGCCGTGAAAGTGGAAAGTCCTTCATAGGCACCTAAGAGACCTTTTTTCCCAAAAACAAATTGGACCGGGAGTGCACAAACACAAAAGATTGGAAAATCCAGAGTGAAATTGGAAGCAGAGCGACAGGAACTGACTCAATATGCAGTAAAATGAAGTAACAACTTTGTGATTACGGTCACGGTGAACCAAAAGAACATTAAAAAAATTATTTTTGATTCTTCATGAGAGGAAGTGAATCATCTGTCCTTGGAATGGAGAACATTCTTGCTGTGTCGTTAAAACCTAAGGTGAGTTTGTACAGTACAGTCAAGTTGGACCGTCCTGAAGATATGTCTTACCTCAGGGACTGTGATGAGACTGTCCTTAGAAACAGACTGTTTCTTCAGATGCTTTAAATGACATCTTTACATTTTCTTGATAAACATCGGACAGATGACATAGGGAGCTGGCTGGAGCATGTCTAAGTGAAGCTTTTTTCTCCCAGCAGCAGTCAAAAGACATCTCTTTTATGCATTATTTAATGAATTTTTATGAATTTAAACACCCATGAAACCGGTAGCCTCCTCAATGTGTTTATTAACATTAAGGAAGTTGTTGTGATGCTAAGAGACTTTGACAAAGTGTACTTCAGCAAATATCATGAGGTGATGATGTCAGCAGTCAGTTGACTGCACGGTGACTTATTAAATGACTGTGAAACATGAATGAATCCATCAGCTACGAATAGAAAAACCCAGACTGATGTAAGGCTGGGCTGATTTAATATAAAAAAATAAGTTGCATAGAAATAAAACTTTACAATAACTATCTTCATTCATTTCAATAGATAAAGTTTAACTTTAGCTCAGCTTTAAATAACCAGTATTATGATGTGTTGGCAGACACATACAAATGCATATTTATGGGTTTATTTGCGAATTGGATTTATTTACATAACTTTTATAGTATTTACTATGACAGAGGGAGGATTGTGATTACATCCTAGTATTATCAAACCACTCTGCAGGTTGGTTTTATATATACATTTGTATATAGATGTATGAAATTGCACTTTTTAAAATGAATTTCATGGCTTGTATCAAGTAAAATGTTCCCATCAACACAGCCGTTTAGCTCTGTTTCAGTGGTGATGTTAAGCAGAGCTTATTATGAACCTGAGCTATGCTATTATGATAAGTGAAAAGGAGAAGCCGAAGTGCATTAATGGGTCCAGAAAATAGTCATGTGGGAAGTGACTTTAATTTTTCAATCTCAGTCTGATACTTAGTGTTTCTTTTTTTAAGCTCAAGTCTGTACATATTTCTGTTCTTAATGAAATCCAACTTTGCCTTTCGGTGTTTTTATCAGTTTCATATTTTATGCTTCTTTGTCTCTTATGTGGCCAAATCAAGGGTGTTAAACATGTACGCTGTCATATTGTGGGATGTTTTGAGAAGCTACGATGCGAAACCTGCTTATCTGTAGGTACCTGAGGGAGAAAAAAAGTTATGGTTATACAATTTTTGAGCCTTTATTTTTAATTGTGATGTTATGTTTGGCGGATCGATGCGGCTTTTGTGGCATTGTCAGGCTGAAATGCTATCCAACAAGTATACTGTATTCAGGGCAGAAGTACTACTTTTTTAGTGTGATAACAATCCAAAGCAAAATTACAAAGTTGAAGAAGTGTGAAACTTTGAACTGGCCAAGATTTTAGCTTAAATTGAACTGAACACAAACGATAAACAAAGATCTTTCATTGTAATATCTTAAGATTGCCCAGATATTTGTACAGGAGTACTATTCTACATCAGAAAAATATTGTCTTTGCATATATGGAAAGCATTGAAAAGAATTTCCATAATGAGAGATGTACTTACTTCTTTAATTTTTCATTCAAACTAAGCTGGTTTTTAACTTTATATAAAACCAAACCCCACTTTTCACTGCAATTATTCAATGTTACAGAGGTGGTAAAACTGTAAATACTCATATGTAATTACTTATTTAAGTGATACATTAAGTGACTGAAGTGGAGCGACCTTTGCTGTTATGTCATTTAAAATAATTAAAATGTTGAAGCTGTCCTACTGAAAACAGTTTGCAGTGCAGATACATAAATATCAGGGATCTGAACCAGAAGTTCAGCCACGATACAATTCCCTCAACATTGATTCAATATCAATATGATTTTAATTTATTTTAATTCTGGATCCATGGATCGACATTCTGATTTCACACAGTCACTTTTATCCATATCAAATAACAATTTATTCCTGAGCTCCATTAGACATTTAAATGTTGGTTCTTTCTACAAAAAACACGTTTACTGAGCTTTAAATTTCCATGCCATGTAAATGCTGAAAGAATAAATATGTATAGACATTAGGAGGATGTAGCGTAAACCATCCTCCTATTTAGAGTCTCAAACCATACATCCATCCATCCATTTTCTGAACCGCTTAATCCAAGTGGGTCGCGGGTGTGCTGGAGCCTATCCCAGCTGTCAACGGGCGAGAGGCAGGGTACACCCTGGACAGGTCGCCAGTCTGT
>JAVQJG010271647.1:0-11091 GCA_036024015.1 Craterocephalus amniculus
CCTGTGTGGTAGGGAATTCCCCTCAAACATTACAAATGGGTGCCAAGGCTCAAACACTGTCTCGTAAGTTATTGTCTCCATCTGCCCTAAGAAGCTGCCAAACAAGAACAACTGCTACAAAACACTACATGTCTCAGCGTCTTCAACTACACACGTTCCTTATATCGGCAATGTCATAGCATCGGCCTTCTTTCTAACAGGGTTAGAGGCAGGGTGGGTATCAGTAGAACATGGCAGTGATATAAATTATGTTTGTCTGTTTTCTTTTTAGCTGTACAGTACTAGCTAACCTGACAGAGGAGCTGAGTCAGCAAGGATGTGCAGCCTGTGAGGAGCTACAGGACATACTTTCGGACAAATAGGAGAGGGAGGAAAAGAGAGAAAAAATAGATCAGTAGCCTTTTGTGTTTTTACTAAATGTGAAACTGCTGAAGAAAATAAATTGTCTAAATGTGTGTGTGTGTGTGTGCGTATGAGAGTTGTGTTGTTAGTAATTGTGTGTTTATGTGTCTGCGGGCTTAAAAGTAAATAAATAAAACACAAAACAAACAAACAAAAAAGATGTAAAGTGGAATTTTTTATAAAAAATAATGTAAAAATTTGCCGTTTCAGTAGAATGAAACAGCAAGCCATAAACACAGTGATCTGTCCTTGAGGAGAGCTGACATCATGTCTACAGGCCTAGATAAGGTTGTCTGCACTGCAGGGTAGTTGGAGCAGTTTCAGATCAACCCTGCTTTAGAAAAAAAATAATAATAATTATAAAAAACTATTTGGTAAGATTGATTATAACATCAATCCTTCTATAACAGTAATCTGACAGAAACACACAAACAGACAGACACGCAGACATACAGACACATAGACATACAGACAGACACAAAAACAGAAACACACACACATAGAGAGAGAGAGACACAGACAGACACACAGACACACGGGCAGACAAACCTTTCCATGAAACAAGTTGTTTTCCTTTTAAATAGACCCTGGGTGCTGTAGTTAAGCTGTGAGCTTTTTCTGCATATTTTTAAAATCTTTTGTTGTTGTTGCTGTCGTTGTATTCCTGCTTCTTGTACTTGTTTTTTTTTTTGTTTGTTCTACACTCACTGCAGCTTGTTTGAGAAATGTGTTGAATTCAGTCATTTTGGGTGGAGAGCTCTCATATCCCCGAACATACCTTTCATCTGCATTTCTTTGACCTAATCATTGAATCTTTCAATTCCCTTTTTCCCCTCCTCTCTTGGGACCTTTTTCTGCCATTTAATTATTGTTTGATATAGTACCAATCCCAAAGAGTCTGTTTTACAACCCTTCCATTTGCTTACCACTTTTTGTGTCATATTAAATGCTTACACAGGTTTTACAGATCTGGTGAATGGCTACTGCCCAAGTGAGGACCCAATCAAGAAACTTCTACACGGAACCTGCTATTCTGTGCGCTTGATTGTTGAAGGTCTTCCCAGTCTAATCACTTGTTTTAGTCAGTGCGGAAATTCTCAAGCAGTCTATCCTGCTTAATACGCTGACACTTGCACAGTGAAAATTTCAATCATGTAGAAAAACCACCCCACATTGAATGAAAAATAACAAACCCATCCCATCCTTATAAAATTTGTATTACTTGTTTTATAATGGGGCTTCACCTGAGTGGCATGACCTGAGTCGCATCACCTAAGTGGCATCACCTAAATGGGATAATCTAAAATTTAGAAGACAGCTTATCTGTGGACTGTCTTTTATTTGACTTAATTTCTTTCTAAGTTTTCTTTTTAGACTAGGACACTCACGAAATGTCCCTCACATGAGTTTATGTGATTATTACTTTACGTGTGACCAAAAAAAGTGTTGGTAATTATGCTCATTATGGTGAAATGGAAACTGACGATAAGAACATTTTGTGCAGCGAGGAGGCTGAGATGGAATTTCCAGCCAGATGGTGGGCAACAGGCCAGTGGAAAGTACCGAGCCACGTGGATAAGGAAATGGACTGTATGTGTGGATACTCCTTAGTGGGTACTGATGTCTGGGGTGATCTTTGGGGGGGGGGGATTGTGTGTGTGTGTGTGAGCTATAAAGTAGGATGAAACCCTTTTAGAAGGGTCTGCTGAGCCGCCTCTCCACCCGGTTGTGCGTCTGCTATGTAACCTAAACTTTCTGTAAATAAATACTCTGTCAGACTCTAGTCGGGCTGGGACTCTTTAATACGGCACCACGTATAGGATTGGTCAACTTCCACGGGACCCAGTTTCGGGCAGGGGCAGCCGACAAGGACGAGGCCATTTATCCCGGATAACCAGTCGAACACCGCCTTGCTGATATAGGAGATTCCTCGACAAAAGTCCACATCAAATAGAGATGATCATGGCATATTATTAATTCAGACAGTTTTTATTTTAGAAAATAATGCAGAAATTAATTGGAAAAAAGGTTTTCTGCTTACCTTTCTTTTGACTGGTCTGAAAAACTGTCTGAAGAAAAACCTTCTCTGAATCAACTCTGTTGTCCTTAATAAAAAATTTTCCTCGCAGTTAACCATCCTGGTCATGGCACCATTTGTTAAAGAAACGGGTCTTAGCTGGAAGCTCGAGAACAAAAACAGGAGAGGATCTCTTCTGTTAGGCAAAATTTATTTTGAGGTAGGTCACAAGTAAAACAATGCAGCACTGGGCTCAGGGGACAGGTCCTCCAACCTGAGCGCCGAACCGTCATCTTCTGCTTATCCGAGGTTGGGTCTCGGGGGCTGCAGGCTAAGCAGAGAAGCCCAGACTTCCCTCTCCCCCAACCCTAACCCCCTAACCCTTAAACACTAGAAACCTGTCCAGGGCATACACTGCCTATGCCTGATAATTTCTAAGAGTTAGGGACCTGCTTCCAGTGATCCTTGACTGGATTAAGAGGTACAGATTTTGATTACATGAGGTTATTTAAATGAAAATGCCTTTTTTGGCATGTCTTTTTATCTTTTAATAGCCTCAAAGGGAAAATCAGGTGCCCCATCTGCGGAAAAAGAGTGAAGTCGAGCCTGAGAAACCACTTGTCAAAGAAACACAAAGTTTCTAGCTTCAATGTAAGTTCATCGTGACTTAACATGTGTAATGACAGAATAATTCCCTTCTATTGCAATTTATTTCTAAAGTGACATTTCATAACGCCATATCAAGGCACTTCACATTTTGCCACTCTACCAAACATTCAAAAATATAAGCTAAATCATAACAAATAGTCTATGTAAGGAATCCACTGGACTCACCTAAATTTGGTCTTTGAATCCAATCCCCTTCTTGAGGCAACAGTGGAGAAGAAAGGTCTCTTTTAACAGGAAGGCAAAACTCCGCTACTCTAACTTCACCGGATTTTCCTCAATTGGGCATTCTAATTTTCATTTCAGGAACGTAACTGCCGGGCTGCACGGTGGTGTAGTGGTTAGCACTGTGGCCTCACAGTGAGAAGGCCGCCGGTTCGAGTCCCAAGTCGGTCGGAGCCAGATTACGGCTGAGGAGGGGCTTGAAACTGTGGCCTTCCTGGAGTTTGCATGTTCTCCCCGTGTATGCGTGCGTGTATGCGTGGGTTCTCACCGGGTACTCCGGCTTCCTCCCACTGTCCAAAGACATGCATGTGAGGTTAATTGGGCACTCTAAATTCTCCCTAGGAGTGAGTGTGTGTGTGAGTTGTTGTCTGTCTGTCTGTCTCTCCATGTCGGCCCTGCGACAGACTGGCGACCTGTCCAGGGCGTACCCCGCCTCTCGCCCCTTGACAGCTGGGATAGGCTCCAGCACACCCGCATCCCACTTGGATTAAGCGGTTCAGAAAATGGATGGATGGATGGATTTGCAAAAGTGTCCAGACTCTGAATGTGTTGCTTTACCAGCAGTTTGCATTAGACTGTAACTAACTTCCTCAGAACTACTTTTAATCTCTGAGTTAAAGTTTTAGACGTATGTTGTCCTTTTTTTTTTTACCAGACTTTCCCAGTGTAACATTAAAGCGAAGGGCTGCTCCTATCTGGCCTCGTCCTTGCAGCAGAACCCAGACAATCTTAAAGTTCTGGATCTGAGCGTCAATAAAATCGGAAACAAAGGAGCCAACCAGCTGTTTGGGAAATTCAGCATCTCAAATCTGCATAAACTGGAGTGAGTATGACAGTGCAGACGTCCCGTTTGCCCACATAAACAGAGATTAACTTTACCGATTCGCTCCGTGTCTCTCGGCGCTCTGATGACAGGATGTACCACTGCGGCCTCACCGAGCTCTGCTGCTTTCACTTCCGGGAAGCTCTGAATCTGGAAAGAAGCAGCCTGGTGGAGCTCAACCTGAGCAACAACAGCCTGAAAGACGCAGGGTTCAGGCTCATCTGTGAGGGCATGTACGCGTGGTGCGGCCTGGAGAAGCTCAAGTAAGGTCGCCTCGAAGGATAGAATGATGCTCAACAAGCCCAAACGGTTGGTTAAAGAGCATTTCTCCTGTTTCCTTTCAGCGTTTCCAGGTGTGGGATCACATCGAGGGGCTGCGCTTACCTGGCCAAGGTGCTGTGTTCGGTCTCGCAGCTGTACAGCGGCATGGTGCAGAAGACCGAGTGGCAGGCGGTGGAGCTGAGAGACCTGGACCTGAGCATGAACAACCTGGGGGACAGCGGTGTGAAGCAGCTGTCTGACGGGCTGAGGAACCCCATCACCCACCTGAAGGCTTTGAAGTGATTCAGCATTCAGACGAAGCTCTTCTTCCCCTCTTGCCTTACTTTGACATAATTTCTGTCTGGTTTCAGCCTGAGTCACTGCGGCCTTACGGATGAGTGCTGCACTGAGCTGGGAGCGGGACTCGGCTGCCAGGAGAACATCACCGAGCTGGATCTGTCCGGAAATTATCTCCAGGATAAGGGAGTCCGGAAACTCTGCACGGGACTCAGGAGCCCTCTGTGTGTCCTCAGCAAGCTGTCGTAAGTGCATTTCATATATTTATATATATTTATGTGTATAAATGTGTACACAAACACACATAAGGCTGTGTATTGGCAAGAATCTGAGAATACGATATGCAGTACATACATTGTAATAACCAAACTTTCTTTTGTGATAAACAGAAAAAGATAAATGATACAGCCATATTTTTATAGAATATCTGTATGATAGAAATACCAAAAGCATATTTCATTAAATAATTTATAATAAAATACATTAAATAAATAAAAAGTAAAATATGACTAACAAATAAAAACAAATCACTGCTTATGTCTATGGAAGTTAATTACTGTATGCAAAAAACACATTGCACTGTTTCTTAATAATTCATGCATTTAAGGGTTAAAAAAGATTTTCAAAAAAGGTTTTTTCTTTAAAAAAGGACATTATGGTTTGAATATCGATACTATACAGTGACACAAAATATTGCGGTATATCAGTAAATAAACATTTTCTTACATGCATACAGATAAATTGATGTTGGTAAAACGTCGGATGTTAAAAGCTCTGTGTGGATAACGGCACAACAAATAAAGTGTTCGGTGCAAAACTGCTTCGTCCTGAGGAGCTGCAGAGCTAGCGTTGTTGTCTTTTGTCTAGACTAAGGACGTGTGGGCTGAGCTCCAGGAGCATTCATTTCCTAACAACTGCCCTGCAGTCCAACCCCAAACACCTGACAGAGGTGCACCTGATGGGCAACAACCTGGACGACTTCGACATCAGAGTGCTGATGGACCTCATAAAGAACCAGAAATACTCCCTGGAGATATTAGAGTGAGTTATTTTCATCCCACTGATGCCACTGTGGGTTTTATTCCCGTCTGAGGCCGGTGGATCCGCCCCTTTCAAGGTGTTTCTATTCATGTGTGTGGCCAGAACAATGAGAAGATACATGTATATGTCTGTTTTAGTGTTTCAGGTTTAGGGTTTTTCCAAGTTGACAACTTTCCATGGGAATTATCCGGATATTTAACAAACAGAGGGTTTATTTCTGTAACAGGGAATATAAATACGATTTAAGAAAATATGCTGCACATAATTTTGTCTAAACCCACCAGATTTAATATAAGTCAACTTTAATATCCATGCTACTAATCACATGCACACAGCACACCATAAAGCAGGCTGTTGAGGCCACGCCCCCTACATATTAAATATTAAATACAGGTAATATTTTACTTAACATCCATGTTTTTGTTGCTCACTGAAAGAACTGATGATTCAGAACAAGAAATAAAGTTTTAAATTTGTATTTTGAAAATGATTTGAAAATAATTTAAAAATGATATTTTCTACTGATGACCAAACAAAATCTTAATATTCATTTTATCATCCAATTTGTTGAAATTATCCCCAAATTCCAGCTATTTACCATTAATTCACAATTATTCCCAAAATTCCCTTGCTTAACTTCCCATGGATAGCTTCTGGAATTTTACCAGAAATTTACAGGAAATTTGCCTCCCCTTTGCGACCCTACTCAGAATTAATAAACTGTTTTAAAACACAGGGTGTTCTGACTTTTTAGATCCCGAAACAGGATTATTATCGGTTTGCTACCTCAAGGCCTGTAGGGTCAGGGCAAAAAAAAGCTGTAAACACTGAAAAAAAGACTCTTTGCTTCACTCATACAGAACAAAAACAGCCCGATGGATAAACCTTTGTGTAGTCACGTCTCAGAGGATGAGGAGAGGAGGACAATCCAGAAGGCTGAGACATGGCGGTGTCCCGTCGGATCCAAACACTCACACTCCCTGTTTTTTCTCTTATCTTTCAGTGTGACTGCAGACTGAAGACGACAGATACAAAAAACTCCAACTTCTCTCTGAACTCAGACGTGGAGATCAAATTAATGATATTTAACATCCAGTCGATTTATTAAAGGTTTATTCTTTCTTTACAAAGCCATTTTCTTGTATTAAAATGACTGTGTTCTGCACGTGCCATACATGGTAATAAGATGCATGATAAATGATTCTTGCTGCACAGCAGTGCAGGGTGCATCAGTTCTTTCTGGCTGCAGAGCGCCATCTGGTGGCGCAGCCTGGGATTGTTGGTAAATGACGCATTTGAAGGCAGTTGCACAGCATTACCTCGTCTGAGCCTCGCAGGACAGCATCTTGTTTCCTTGCACCGGACCCGTGAACGCACCTCGCAGGCAGGAGGTAAGTTGGAGGATGCTCACAAAGAATAAAAACAACACATTCTTTCTTTTTTTTGCCAGCATGCGTTGTGTTGGGAGGACATGTTTCCTCTCAGATGCAGGTAATGGCTCTTATGTAACTGCTCATCACTAAAGTCAGGACACAGTTGGGCTTTGCGTCTTCTGTCGGTGCGGTAATTTGCGGTGCCCGGAGGAAAAACGTGCAACGGGGTGTGGAGGGTTGGTTAGGCCCGAGTGGCGCAGTTTCAGCGGAGAATATTCCAGCAGGAATCTGCGTCAGGACAGCAAACTGCGCTGTCTGGAAGAGGAGGGATGCTGAGACATGCAGACGTTCCCAAGACGCCCTCAGCCCTGCAGTGTCATGGTGGACGCATGTTTATTGCGCATTCTGATGCCATCAGCTGATTTTTTTCACTTTCATCGGGGCAGACAGGCCGAGTCTTTGACCTTATATTAAATTTGTACATTTTACTTTAGAAATTACTTTATTTTAACATCTTGCAAAATTAAAAGACTTTTAAACTGACATGTAGCTGTCCTATCCCATCACTGAACCAAAACATTCATCTGAAGCATCAGAAGTTCCCCCCTGCGATCACCGCCGCCACTGCGCATGTGTGTGAAAGCGTGCGCGTTCAATTGGTAGGGTGACGCAACGCATGTGCAAGTTTACGCTAATTAATTTGCTCGTTACCTGTAGATACAAGACAACGGTGAGGGTAAAATTTACTTTATATTGTTAAATATTTATATTCTGAATGGTTTATTTCTTTTTTTAATTATAGCCTTAAATGGATATGTCAGACAAAACATGAGGCGCGAGGCGTGACGCAGTCCGTTCCTAAGTTAGCTTAATCCTACATTGGCTTGCTATAGAATTAGTACAAATAAATCCAATACTTTTAGCTTATATTTCATGGCATTAATAAATGTATTATTATGAATATTTTTTTATTTTATTTTTTTGATTATTTTTATTATTATTATTATTATTTTTTTTTTTTAGTTGTATTAGTAGTATTATTACTACTAGGGGGATTATGGAATATGAGAAAAAAAGTTATGACATTAAAATAAATGCTTATAGAATGATGGTGAATTAAAATATTGAGGAGTAAATTAATTAAAATGATATGACTTAAATTATTATATAATTATATTTTAATTTACTTGAATGAATATAGTATAATAAAAGGGAATTGTAGTAAATATAAAACACAATAAGTTGCATTAAACCAGTAAAATATTAAAACACATCTTCATCAATAGAGCGGCAGTTCCCATCTGATGGGCTGCCATGATCATGTGACACAGAAATAATACACCCAATTTCCCATGCAGTTGTACTGCACAAAACTCTCACAAGGGAAAACAAATTATCTTAGGCATATTGTACTTAGGCATCTCAGTGTTTTTAAAAAATTGCCTATCCAATGTTTTGACAGGCAGATATGCAGGTGATATTGAAGGCCGATATTGAACTATCGACTGCAGAATCTCAGTGCGCCCATTAATTGTGATTAATTGTGGATTACTTATAAATCTGACTGAAAAAACAAATCCTGCATGCATCACTGCTCTTCTCTGCAGTCTAAACCACCTTAGACCTTGTCCTGATAAAACCCCACAGTCCTTATCCCTCAGATCATATTAGAAATTTTGAAAATAGAATTTAGAGCCTGTGGAGCGACTATTCACTGCGTTTTACCCTGTAATAGACAGAAATAAAGCTTCAGAGGTAACTAAGTTTTCTTTACATGAAAAAATGGGGTAATTTTTTAAAGCCTTTGATAAATGGCATGGATAAAGTCCCAAAGTGATTGTCCAGCTTCTCTGGCACATGAGCATGTTATTATTATTATTATTATAATTATTATTATTATCATTGTCGTTGTTGTTGTTGTTGTTGTTGTTGTTATTGTGTCAGGAGTTCCTGTACTGCAGGGGTTCTCAAGCTTTTTGAGCCAAGACCCCCATGATGACATACGCTGATTTCATGACCCCTCATGTGATAACTGAGTAACTTATTGTGTGATATGTTAAATGGATCATATTCTAAATAAAAGCCTGGAAAACTGTCAGAAACTTCATAAATAGGGATAATCTGGTCACCAGTGTAATAAGGCACCTGCATGCACAACGTGTCCTGTCATAGAGATGATGCCAAACACGTTTTTATCCTGGCCTTGGTAATAACTTTGTTGTTTTATGCGTTAATGTGTTAAAAAGAATTAAAGGGCTAATTTCAAAGACTTCTGAAATGAGAAATGAAAACTACCTTATGATTCCCAGCAAGAAATTTCAATATAACTGTAACTTTATAACGCTCTTTAGAACAACAAAGTTTATACAAAGTGCTAACAATATAAGACATTAAAATAAAAACAACGAATGAAGACATAAAACACATTTAAAATATAATGAAATACTAATAAAATAAGTTAAAATAATGTATCATGTAAAAAAATGTCAGCATCTTAAGTTGTGCCAAAGGCCAAAATGAACAAGTGAGTTTTTAAAAGAGATTTAAAAATGTGTAAGGAGGAAGCCTGTTGTAATGTTGTAGTTTTATATGCATTAACAGTTTGATTTTGACAAGTTATGTGATAAATTTGGCTGCACATTTGCAAAAATTATCTGGTGACTCCTGGAAATGTTCTTGCGACGTCCAATTTGAGAACCACAAACTGGACTCACGGAACAAAGTTCACATGTAAACGTAGTAATGAATCCTGGACTCGGACTAGTTGTGGTGCTTCTGCATCTTGGATTTGTCCGTGTGTTGCAGAGTGAGCAGCGATGGGGAAGGAGAAGCTCCACATAAACATCGTGGTTATTGGACACGTGGACTCCGGGAAGTCCACCACCACCGGCCACCTCATCTATAAATGTGGAGGCATCGACAAGAGAACGATCGAGAAGTTTGAGAAGGAAGCTGCAGAGGTACGGCTCATTTTTCCAGGATGAGTCAGGTGTGTCCGAACCTGTGATTGTTGTGTAGGTTTAATGATCTGTAGTCCTGCTCATGCACGTAAAACAGAGGGGAATGCATAATGAATTATGATTAATAATAAATGCACATGTTGATATTCTGTTTCAGTTTCAGTTTAAGTACATGAGATGGAAACAATAACAGGAAGAGTCCAACAGTCCTTATCATGGTTCTGCATGCAGGATGTTTAACCTTCAGACTCGGCGTCCTCTGGTGATCCTCATGGACAAAAACAACTATAAAATCATCACATATTTACTTATTTTTTCTGTCCTGCTCACAGGTTCCAAACATTAAATCAGTTTCAGTATTTTAACCCTTCAAATACCAGGTTGAACATTTAAAGTCCTGCCATATTATGTGAAAAAAAAAGACACAAAAACTGATTTATTTTCCATACAGTCAAAATCAGATAGATGGTCTCTGGTGGTCATCAGACACTTGAATGTGTCAAAGATTATAAACAAAATTTTTTTGATTTCACTTGTATTTTGAAGAACAGCGGATGTTCCTGCATCGTCTACGATGGTAAACCAGCTGAATCTGGTGGGAAAATTCAGATGCTACTATTTGTCTTCTAGATGAAACGCTGACATCAGAAATATTTGTTTTAATTAGTGGTGCAACAAAACACCAAATTTACAGACGGTTTGGTTTGATACTTCGGTGTCACAGTTCAATATTTTTTTCGATACAAAAAATTAATTTTAATGCTTCTTTTTTTAAACTTGTATTTTTTTCATTAATTACAAATACTTGTTTAAATTCTAAGGTGTTGTATTCTCTCAAAATAACAGACTTCAGATGTGCTTGTTGTCTGATCACCACCAAACACCCGTCTGTCTGATAGTTATTATAAGGAAAAATTATTCAGTTTATGGCCCTGCGACAGACTGGCGACCTGTCCAGGGTGTACCCCGCCTCTCGCCCCTTGACAGCTGGGATAGGCTCCAGCACACCCGCGACCCACTTGGATT